>JAKIXB010000044.1:0-269049 GCA_021642125.1 Nothophoma quercina | reverse complement strand
GTAATCTTCTGCTTACAGGAGTAGAAGGCTGAGCTTTAGAGTATATAAGAGTTTAAGGTTATTACTAATTATAAGAACCTAGAGTATTTTACTTAGAAGTAGAAGCTTATAGAAAGATATGTATAATAGGCCTAAATTATGTCTAAGTTTAGCAACATAAAGATCTGCTATAGACTAGGGAAAGAGAACGTATAAGTAGATGCACTATTAAGAAGAAACCAAGATATACCTTAAAGAGAAGATAATAAGAGACTAGTAAGTAGAGAGTTTATTATGTTAGTTCTATTATACTAATAGGACCCTATCTACGCTGCCCCTGTATAGACGCCTACTCTTACCTAAGAAGATACTATCCTATTAAATACTTTACCCTAACTAGCACTACTAGAGGACCTAATAGCTACCTACTAGGACTAGGCTGTAGAAGATAACAAAGTCTATTAAGCCATACAGCAAGTAGTTAAAGAAGGAGTAAAATCCCTTAACTCTATTACTAAGAAGATAGTAGTTTCTTTAGGTAACTATATAGTTATAGATAATAACAAGCTTTAATAGAGAAATAGAACATAGGTACTAGAGAGCAAACCTATTTATATAGGCATTATCTAATAAGCACACTTAGCTGTCTAGATAGAATACCCTAGAAGAGAAGAGATATACTATATAATAGTAAGAATATAGTACTAGCTAGGGATAAGTAAAGATAACTATTACTTTATGTAGAACTGTAATATATGCTAACAAAGTACTCCTTAGAGAGATAGGAAATATAGGTACTTAAGACTATTACTAGTACTAAGCTGTACGTAGTAAGACCTTACTATTAATTTTATTACTAGACTCCCTGTCTCTTTAGGCTGTACAAATCTTATAGTAATTAAGGACTAACTAAGCAAAGGAGTAATCCTAGTTTCTTTAGAGAAGATTAAAGCTAATAACGTTACTTAGACCTTTATACAAGAAGTTTACTACCTATATAAACTTCTAAAATCTATTACTTCTAATAGAGGAACTTAGTTTATAAGTAAGCTATAGGGAAGAGTGTGTAAGCTTCTAGGCATGTAATAAAACTTCTTAACTATATTCTACCTATAAATAGATAGACTTATAGAAAGGGCTAATAGTAATATTAAAATAGTAGCCTATACGTATATAAACTACGCGCAAGATAACTAGGCTACACTTATACTAATCCTAGAGCTAATACTTAACACTTATATAAGCTTTACTACTAGGGTTTCCCCTTTCTTCTTCTAACATAGGTTTAAGAACTCTCTATTTCCCCTAGACTTGCCTAAGAACCTAGTAGAAGGAGACCCTCTAAACTATATAACAAACCTAAAGGAGCGCATAGAAGTAATTATATAAACCTTAAAATAAGTAGCTAACTAGGCAATCTTAGCTATAACCTACTCTCAGTAATAATATAAAGTATAAGTAAACTGTATAAGGCAACCTATACTAAAATATAAAGTAAGAGACTAGGTCTAGCTAAACCTAAAGAACGTTCTAACTAATTAAACAAGTAAGAAGCTAGACTAGAAGAGTGTAAAGTTCTAAGTATTATATATATAAGACTCTTACTAGGTTAAGCTTAAAGTCTTATAGTAAACTAAATCCTACTACGTAGACTTACTAAGACCTACAGCTAGTAACCCTTTACCCTTATAGTAAACAGGAGATTTACACCCTAGAGTAATTATTATATAAGAAGAGGGCTAAGATAATTACCTAGAATACCTAGTAGAAGATATAGTGGATAAACGCGTACAAAGGAACTAACTGTAATATCAAGTAAGATAGAGAGGTTATAATACTTTAACCTAGGAGCTAAGGGAACATGTTATTAAAACTAAAGCCTATAGAAGATAGGTAGCTTGTACATAGAATATACAGCTACTAACAAGGAAACTATCTAGGGACTAAAGAAAGAATCTTAACTATGCTATAAATAGCAACTGTATAGAAAGACTATATACACTACTAGGAGCCTACTTAGTATTACTAAGGTGTCCCTCCTCCTTTAAGGCAGTAATAGCCTATCTACTAGAACTACTAGTAGTACTAGAAGCACTGCTAATAGACTTAGAAGAAATACCTATACAAGAGTTAGTAAAGTAGTAACAAGCACTACTATTACTTTATACATAGTTAGAATAAGCCCTATTCTACTTTCTACTAATAGACACGTAACTAAGGAAAGCTATAAATATCTTCTTACTTTAGACAGCAGCAGCGCAGTTGTTAATACATCTAGTAAAGTTAATAGTACTATAAGAGTATATAATAAAGGCCTTAAGGTAGGAAGGGCGCTAGGTAAGCAGCTAGTAAGCATAAATAGTTGTATAAGTAATAATAGAGGAGTAATTGCAGATACTAGTACTAAAAATAGTATTATATAGAGACTAGTTGCGAGGGTAGAGGAAGTAGTTAGCAATATAATAAATATTAACCTGTATAGAATGTTAGTAAAGAATAAAAAGACTATAAGAAGGGTATTATATAGGAGTAAACGTAAGAATCTAGCAAAGCTTGTTAGTAATAGCCTTATCTATAATATACTATATAGTATAGTGCTAGCTAAAGTTAGTAGGACCTTAAAGAATATTAATATTAGCTAGGATAACGCTGCTAACAGTTATATAAGTAAGGAGCTAGTAAGTAATATTAATAAGGTAGTTAAAGGTAGTAAAGTAAGTACTAGTTATAATACTACTAGTGGACCCTTAAAGATAGTTAAGGCTACTACCTAGGAGACTACTAGGACCCTACATACTATAAGCAGGAGCAGCTATAACAACGTATAAAAAGGAGTAGAGTAAGGGAAGAGTTAAAGATGTAAAAAGAGAAGAAGTTAGAGGCTAGGCATTAACAGTTATATATGCCTTTAGGACTAGGAAGAACCTACTAAGCTAGCTATAATTATAAGTAAAGGCAGTAAAAACCTGCAGTTACTATATAGATGTTGTAGTATAAAGTACTACATAAGACTATTACCTTTACCTATAAGTAAATAAATTTTTTAAATTTATACAGCGCTGCAACGCACACATAATAAAGTATAGAAATAATACTAGGTAGCAGCTTTATAGCTATATAGCTACTAAACACTAACATATAGAGTTATAAGTAAATAAAGGAGAAGGGTATTATTATAGGCTAAGCCTTAAGTATATAAGACTACGTATAGAACTTGCTTACGTAATACACTAAGTAAAGCTTAGCAACCTCTACTTATCTTATACAAGTAGAGATAGCTTCTTTTCCCTATCTTTCTGCTTCTATAGTATAGGACAAATGTAAACTCGTTAGAAGGCTACTTTAACCTTTAATACTAGGTTTTTATAGAAGGCTTACTAGTAATTACGTAGGTAGCTCTATTATATCTATAGCTGAGGTATATATTAAATTAACCTATTAACCTAGTGTTTACTAATAGTATTACTACTATACTCTCTTAGTAATTTATCTACTATATCTTATATGTCTACCTTAGAAGGGGCTAATCTATAAATAGACGCCTTAAGTATATACTATATACTAACCTCTTCTTCTAGCTTTATAAAGCACTTTTAGTTTAGCTTATAGTTATATTACAGGTATCTTCTAGTATATTAGTTAATTAGTATACTTTATATAACTCTATAAATTACTATAGCGTCTTTACTACTCTAGATTTATTAGGAATTAATATCTTTAATAGTAAGCTATAAGTTGCCTTTAGTATATGTTATTTAGACTATATAGTTGTAACATTTTGTAATGTTGTTGCGCAGGCGTTTAAATAGTGTTAGGGTGTCAACTTGGTAGGGTTGCTGACTTGGTAGTGAAACACGTTATACAATGGTGATCACACTTTTCTCTCCGGGCTATCGGCGACTACTTAAAGACCAAGCTCAGCCCATCGTCTGGACTCGGCGTGACTTTCAATTCCCATGTGGGTGAATGAAGGCTCTGGCGCTTGCGGGTACGCCAGAATGGATAGCCTTAGTGAAGAGGGATATCTTCCAGTTAGCAACGAAGCTTGGTATACAGCCACACAGATCTGTCAGCACCGATTTCAACGTATATAAGGAGCACATTGACCTCTTGTGGTCATGCCCATCAACTTGACTGATCACATATCCGGTTTCGCTGGGCTCATTCTCGAAGCACCTATCTCAAAACTCAATATTTATTTTCCTCACAATATCGGAAAATCCGAGATGGCTCCTGCGATCCTCATCATAGGCGCAACCGGCAACACTGGCAAGACTGTGGTCTCTCATCTCCCTGAGCTGCTCGAGCTCAGCAACTCCAATTACCGCATCGTTGGCCTGACCCGCTCCCTCGATAATCCTGTCTCCCAGAAGCTTGCCAAACTACCGCATGTTGAGATGGTGGAGAAAGACTGGACCACGATCGACGCAGCATGGCTAAAAAGCCAAGCGGTAGCCAAAGTCTACATTGCACCACACAATTTACCGCATCAATTTGTGGAAGAGTCTGGTCTTTACGTCGCCCTGTTGCACGCTGGTGTTAAGTACGTGGTAAAAGTGTCTACTATTGTGGAATACGTTAGCCCAACTAGCCTGGTATACTACGGCCGCTCGCATTAGGCGATTGAGAACTTACTGAGTCAGCCGGAGTTCAAGAGTCTGCAATGGACATCACTGCAGCCGAACTTCTTTACTACTACCTTTCTCGCTACTGCCGTAGGCTGGATCCAAAAATATCAGGATACTGGAAAACAAGAGGTACTGGCTATACTTTCCACTGCCGATGGAGCTGTGGCGATGATTGATCCCGAGGACGTCGGCAAAGTAGGAGCACATCTCTTAGCTCTTGAGGACCCTACGCTACACATTCATGCCAGATACATCCTCAGTGGTCCCGAAGACGTCACCGGGAAAGACATTGTCAAGCTGGTTGAGCAGTATACAAACGTCAAAGTCGACCGGGCCGAGTTTAAGGCCACGGGTCTACTCACGGGCTTGGTTGAAGCAGGCGTTTTTCCTGAGAAGCTCTTGCCATCACTACTGGCTGGGGGCGAACCACCTTGGCAGGGCAAAACCTCGCTCGCTCGGACGCCAACCAATAAAGAGATTGTCGAACTAGCGCCTCCGAAGCGCACCATTGCGGACGCATTGAAGGCTATGTTAGAAGAGTAAAAACGATTTGTTCATAGGACAGGGATAGTACAGAATGATCTGTCCCGCTCGGGCTCTGCCTTATTACGGAGTCAGCCAACACCCCCCGTCTTCTCTCCATCAACTCCCGGGAAATTGAGGCTGTAGAGCTACCTACAACAGCTATTATCACGAGGTGTCTTAGTGTATTGCTCTATAAATCTATGCAAGACTTTCCATTTATCAAAGTGCGGAGAGATTTGATGGCGCCGCCACGGTAGTTATATAATGACTCATGATATAAGGCAGTGCGGCATGTTAAGTACGTTTATTGAGAATTGTTGCAGTAGTAGAAGGCAGGAACGGAGGGTAGGAGCTATGTCATGACGTATCCCGCGCTACGTTCGCCTATCCGGCGCAATTGCGCAGGCCCCACTCGTGAAAGCATCAACAAAGCATGAGCGCCATCACTTTCAGAGCTGCTCATCATCTCAGATTCTCGCTGACGAATCGGTCGCTCAGCCATCAAGTCACCATAAAGGCATTTGCAACAATGGGCTCTCCGGTACGCCCTCGCAAGTTCGCACCTCTCAATCCAGAGAAGAAACAGGCAGGGGACAAACGACCCGTGTTGAAGGGCATTGTCTTTGACGTTGACGGAACACTGTGCCTCCCACAGAATTACATGTTCGGAGAGATGCGGTATGTGCACCCTCACGTGTGGGCGCACCAGCTACTGACAGTATGTAGTACTGCTCTTGGGATTGACAAAGGCACAGACATCTTGGATCACATCTACTCTCTACCAAATGGCGTACAAGAAGAGGCCCAGGAAAAGGTCCGACGGATCGAGCGCACTGCTATGAAGAAGCAGAAGCCACAAGCTGGTCTTGTCGAGCTGATGGACTACCTTGACTCACGAGGTCTGAAGAAGGGGATTTGCACGCGCAACTTCGATGCGCCTGTTGAGCATCTGCTTACAACCTTCCTACCTTCCTCCGAGTTCAGTCCCGTCATCACGCGCGAGTTTCGTCCGCCGAAGCCCGATCCTGCAGGCATTCTACATATTGCGAAGCAATGGATGCACGAAGATGGCGGTGATAGTCTGATAATGGTTGGCGACTCCATCGATGACATGACTGCCGGCTTCCGTGCGGGTGCAGCTACTGTACTACTAGTAAACGACGTAAATAAGCATCTTGCCGACCACCAGCACACAGATCTTGTGGTCAAGCAGCTGGATGACCTAATCGAGATACTGGAGAACGGGTTCGAAGGCAGGGTCGAGGCTGACCAGGAAGATGTCGATGCGAAGGATCTAGTCGAAGATGTCACGAAAACAAGTTGATGCATGCCTCCATATGATCACTTTCAACCCAGAACCAATCAAGACGATGTGCCATTGTATAATTGTTGACAAGCAAGGGGTGTCACGACCATAATTGGTAGCGGTTGCCGAAGCAACACAAGATCGCAGGTAGTCACTTTGTACATTGAAAAGTCGCATGACGCTGTTGGCGTTGACAGTACGCAGGTACAAAGACCACCCGAACACTATCGCAACTATTGCGATGGTCTGAGAGACTTGCACCTGCATTGATGGTCCTCGGCGGCAACTTGGCTTCAAAATGGTGCATGCACGCCTGTAATGGCCCAAATTAAAGTTACCTGTTGACGTTCGCGCGCCTGTCGATGATGCAAACATTGTGGGAAAGGCTGGCTGCGGCCAAGCCTCGGGTAGCCCGCCGTCCAAAGCCTCACCAAGCTTTCCAAGCATTCCCTATTGATGCCCTCCAACCTTAGGTGTGTTGGCAGCAATCGCATATCAATCAATTCCAGCGCATGTACATCAGACATTGTCGTGATGGCATTGAACACTGACACCTCCTCTATCTGGGCACTCACTCCGTGTCTTGCCACAATTTGACTGGTGAACCAAGCTCAAGGGCGTACCAATCACAACATTTAACCGCGACAACCTGACCCACACAATCACGTCGTACGGCGTTGCTTGGGGCTTGGAGCGAAGTGATCGTCCCTTGCACGAGACATCCAGATGCTGTGAAACGTCCGCGTCTCTGGGCACTAGCTTGCGCCTTCTTGATTTGACGAGCTTGTTTATCTCAATTCGAAGCTCCAGGGTATATTCACAATGTATATTTTCCACGATCCCATCGTCCATTTACCGTCACCGGGCAACGAACGCACTCACTCATTGTCATGAAGTACTCACTCATTGCTGGCCTTCTGGCCGCCGCTGGCGCCAACTGCAAGCCGACATCGCACATCGAAAGCGAGACTGTTCACGTTGAGAACCTACGTGTAGTGCCTCAGGGATGGACTGCAGTCGGAGCTCCAGAAGCTGGACACAAGCTACCCTTCCGCATTGCTGTTCGCTCGGTAAGTCAATAAGACATGCCAAAGCAAACCCTGTCAAAGTGCGAATGGTCTGCACGTGGGGATTGTCGTACACATCCGCAACAGAGCACTAACCTTACATAGGCCGACAGCAACATCCTGGAGCGTACCCTGATGGAAGTCTCGGACCCTAACCACGCCCGTTACGGCAAGCATCTCAAGCGTGACGAGCTCAAGGACCTCATCAAGCCACGTGCCGAGTCGACAAAGGCTGTCCTCAGCTGGCTGGAAGAGTCGGGCGTTAGCTCAGAAGACATCACGAACGATGGCGAGTGGATTACCTTTCATGCGCCGGTTGAACGGGCTGAGTCCATGCTGGGCACCACTTTCAAGACATACCAGAACCAAGTCCGCCGCGATGTGAAGAGAGTCCGTTCTCTGAGCTACTCAGTGCCAAAGACCATCCGCGACCACATCGACCTGGTTGAGCCAACTACTCGCTTTGGCCAGATCAAGGCTGAACGCAGCAATGTTCTTACCCAGGAAACTGCTCCGTTCTCTATCGCGGCCGTCAACGCCACTTGCAACACCACCATCACCCCAGCCTGCCTCAAAGATCTGTACAACTTCGCAGACTACAAGATTGACCCAAAAGGTGCGGTGAAGCTCGGTGTGAGCGGGTTCCTGGAACAACTGGCGCGCTACGCCGACTTGAAGCAATTCACATCTGCATTTGCGCCTAATGCTGGTAGCAACTTCACCACTACCTCTGTAGATGGTATGTATCCTCCTCGCTTCTCGTTCGATTAACGTTACTGACAAGCATGAAAGGTGGCACGCTGGATCAGAACGCCACTGACGACAGTGTCGAGGCTAACCTTGACATCGACTACACAGTGGGCTTGGTTGACCCCACCATCGAGACAACCTTTTACAGCACAGCTGGGCGTGGCATTCTCGTTCCCGATCTCGATCAGCCTACTGAAGCTGACAATGCCAACGAGCCATATCTCGATTTCTTCACCTACGTTGCTGGACTTCCTGATGACGAACTTCCTCAGGTCCTCACCACTTCCTATGGTGAAGATGAGCAAAGCGTGCCCGCTACGTACGCGAAGAAGGTGTGCGACATTATCGGTCAGCTCGGCACTCGCGGTGTGTCGGTCATCTTCAGCAGTGGTGATACTGGTGTCGGTTCAGCATGCCAAACAAATGATGGCAAAAACACAACTCGGTTCCTGCCAATCTTCCCGGCTGCCTGCCCTTATGTCACTTCGGTTGGAGGCACTTACAGGGTCGACCCAGAGCGCGCAGTCAGCTTCTCCTCAGGAGGCTTCTCGGATCTCTGGGAGCGCCCTGCCTACCAGGATAAGGCGGTGTCAGCGTATCTCGAGAAGCTCGGCAGTCAATGGGAGGGTCTATACAATTCGAGTGGACGTGGGTTCCCCGATGTTGCTGCTCAAGGCCAAGGCTTCCGTGTCGTCGATCAGGGCCGCCAAATTTCCGTCGGCGGTACCAGTGCCTCTGCACCTGTCTTTGCTTCAGTTGTTGCACTCCTGAACAACGCTCGTCTCGCCGCCGGGCAACCTGCGCTTGGCTTTCTGAACCCATGGATCTACAGCAAGGGCTACAAGGGCCTTACTGACATCAAAGACGGCGGTTCGACAGGCTGCATCGGCAGGTCAATCTACTCCGGCTTGAAAGCTCCTCTTGTACCATACGCCTCTTGGAACGCGACGGAGGGTTGGGACCCAGTCACTGGGTACGGAACTCCTAACTTTGGTGATCTGCTTGAGCTTTCTCAAGGCCAGTCCAACAATGTGCCCCGGGAGTTCCGCGCGTAATCTCTATGCGTTCTTCACACCAAAATTATGTCCGTACTGTAGATTAAAATAACGATACCGAACCGCATACTTTTAATTAGCATATAAGTGCCCTTTGTTCGTTGCTCAAACTAGAAAGCATTGTCAAAAATTTCAAGAACACATTTGAAAGCGTGCATGTACTGGTTTGCTGGAGCTGGAGAGCGCCACCGCCTGTTTTCATTCGCTGCAGGCAGCCACTTTCGCTGACCTGCAAACCTTCACGACACCTCAACTCAACGTCGACCCCTAAATCAACGTGCGCACCGTCCAACACATTAAACTATCAAAGTATCTGTCATCTCGCCGTCGGCTACCAGAGTGCGAGAAGACTCCGCCGCCACCCTTGCGAGCTGCCCCATCTGGTTACTGCAACTTCTTATCTCCAACAAGCATTGGCCACGAAGCTTGAGCCGCCTCTCGCCGTTGCAGCGAACCGCCAACGGGGTCCAGAGACTCGTTCCGCAGATGAATGGATACCTTGTCTATCGCTATTCCCACACCAGCAAATCGCAGCGCGGCGAAATCGAGTGACTCGCGTGACAATCCTGCGCAACCAGTCCGATTGGCTGCTGTGGCGAAATACAGAATCAATAACGTTCAGGGCAGTCACTGCGCCGATATGCTGGTATGGAGGGACCCAGTTCCAATCTACGGGTTTGGGTGTGAGCTTGTGTGAGTGGCGGCGGGGCTTGATGAAGCTTTTTCGCGCGGTCAACTTGGAATTGCTGGGGTAATGACCGCGGTCCGAGACGTCCCCACGAATAGGTTCTTTGACCACCTAAGATTCACCGCAACAATTCAGCATCTGGTGGCGTCTGTGCTCTCCGAAAGCATTCGCAATAGATACGTTCGTGACTCTTGCAGTGAGTTGCTGCCGCAAACAGCTGCATAGGTAGAAGCTCAAAACCGATGACTTGGTGGCTGGACGAACTTTCTGGAGTACGACAACGTCCTGCCTAATAAGGCATAAAGCTTATCCATGTTACAAGCTATCACGGTCTGTGCAGTACAGCCGTAGATAAAATGTCGCGTTACGGCAGGTAAGCTCCGAGGTGACGTCGAGGCCTGATCCTGGACCAGGTTCGTACTTGAAGTCGAGCACATCCGCGTCCTGTCAGCAGCAGCTTTCGAGTCAAGTTCCAAGAACAGCCAACATGCAGCTCATTACCTCCGTCCTAGCCCTTGGTGCTCTTGCTACCAGCGTCGCTGCTCGCAACCCGGCCAAGTCTGTTGGCAAGAAGTTCGACCTTCCCAAGCCACAGCTTCCCAAGGCTTCGCGCAACGTGCAGCATGTCAAGCGTCAATATACCGTAAATGAGACATCGCCTATCATCACTGCGCCCACTGCCAAAAGTATGTTCCTTACACACAGTCGTCGAGTCGACTACTAAACAAGCATCAGAGTTTGTCGTGAATGGTACTGCTGGGGCTATTCCGGATGTCAACTTTGACATTGGCGAAAGCTATGCCGGTCTCTTGCCTGTCTCCGACAAGGCCAATGAGACTTCAGAGCTCTACTTCTGGTTTTTTCCCTCTGCAAATCCAGACGCTGGCGATGAAGTGACGATCTGGTTGAATGGTGGCCCGGGTTGTTCGTCTCTGGAAGGTTTTCTGCAAGAGAACGGTCCAATCAGCTGGCAATATGGCAGCGGACCTCGAGCAGTGTACAACCCGTGGAACTGGTGAGTGCTCCAAAGCTAAATGAAAAAGTGCAGACACTGAGCAAATTCAGGGCAAACCTCACCAACATGGTTTGGGTTGAGCAGCCAGTCGGTACTGGATTCACCCAGGGTACACCCACCGCCACTAGCCAAGAAGAGTCTGCTGCACAGTTTCTTGGGTTTTGGAAGAACTTCATGGAGACCTTTGGCCTGACTGGCAAGAAAGTTTACATTGCAGGTGAATCTTACGCAGGACGGCAAGTACCCGGGTCAAAACTACGTAAGGCATCGTTGCTGACGTTGCGACAGCTATGTGCCCTACATCGCTGATGCCATGTTGAACGAGAACAACACCGACTACTATGATGTCAAGGCCGCCATGATCTACGACCCCAGTGTTGCTGAGGACGTTCTGCTGGAGGACATCCCAGCTGTTCCGTTCGTCGACCGCTGGTCTGGTCTCTTCAACTTCAACGAGACTTTCACCAAGGACATTCATGACCGTGCTGACAAGTGCGGATACACTGAGTACATGGAGAAGTATCTGACCTTCCCTCCTGTGAGCAAGTTCCCTGAGCCTTCTCACAATGCCTCGGATCCCGAGTGCTCGATCTGGTCTGACATTTACAACGCCGTCATGTTGACCAACCCTTGCTTCGACGTTTACGCTGTTGCTACAACTTGCCCTCTGCTTTGGGACGTCCTTGGTTTCCCCGGATCTTTCGACTACCTTCCTCCTGGTGAAGAGACAGTCTACTTCAACCGCACCGCCGTGCAGAAGGCTATCAACGCTCCCATTCAGGAGTGGAACGAGTGCTCAAATGGCGTGCTTGACACCGACACCTCGCCTCAGTCCAGCTGGGAGGTCATCCCTCGAATCACTGAGAAGCTTGACCGCTTTGTCATCGTCCACGGCGAACTCGACTTCATTCTGCTGTACAACGGTACCTTGATGGCTATTCAGAACATGACCTGGGGCGGTCTGCAGGGTTTCCAGGAAGCTCCCAAGGATGAGTTCTTCGTGCCTTACCACGAGGATATCAGTCTTACCAGCCTGAGCGCGAAGGGTGTCATGGGAACTACACATACTGAGCGCAAGCTTACCTGGGTTAGCCAGGCTTTGTCCGGGCACATGGTCCCTCAGTACCAGCCAAGCAGCGCGTATAGGCAGGCTGAGTTCCTGCTTGGTCGCATCCCAAGCCTGACATCGACCGAGCCCTTCACTACCCTGCGTGGTAACTCGACAGCGAAGAGGGACCTTGGTATTATGCACAGCTACTAGTGCGTAGCGACTGGAGAGTAGTTTAGATGACCTAATGATGTATCGTGCTTGTCTATGGCACACATTCGAGTGAAACACATGTCATCGATCGTCAATCAGCTCCAGAAGCTCCTGTTATTGGTGCAATTGTTCGTCGATTATCAGCCCTTGCTTTTCCGGTGCTAAAGGAATCTCCCCGGCAGGCTTTCCGCCTCAGCTGCCCCACGATGACCTCCGCCTTCCCTCCGCGTGAGTCAACACCAGCCTGCCCACCATGACACCATTAGGCTTCTCACCCCTTACGCGCCTGCTCTCACGACCCAAGATCCCACCATGTCCACCATAGACCTGCCATTGACGCGCAAATCGATTGTCGCCGCGCATTCCCTCATCAAACCCCACATCCACACCACGCCGGTGCTGACCAACACGACGCTTTCGAACCTCGCATCCGCACCCCAGAGTCCCGAAGCGCTAAAAGGAACGCCATGGGAGGGCCAAGAGCCGGCAAAGCCGAAGATCAAGCTGTTCTTCAAAGCAGAGAACTTCCAGAAGATCGGGGCGTTCAAGGTCAGAGGCGCATTCCATGCGGTGCTGAGGCTGGTTGAAGAGAAAGGGATCGGCGAAGTCAGAAGGACCGGAGTCGTCACGCATAGCTCTGGTAAACACACTCATGCCCTGAGGCCCGGCGCGCTGTGAGGTGCTCCCTGCATGCACTGGAAGCGTCCCGCGGGCGAACGACCTCAGACGCCTCCATCCGTGCCGTTGTACACGAACACGTGCTAACTCTACCAAAGGCAACCACGCTCAAGCCCTCGCCCTCGCCGCCCGCACCTTCTCCATCCCCGCGCACATCGTCATGCCGTCCATATCGACCCCCAGCAAGATAGAAGGCACCCGCGCGCAAGGCGCCATCCTACACTTCTCCGGCTCAACCGCCGCCGAGCGTGAAGCCGTCGTCGCCGACGTACAAGCCTCCACGGGCGCGACCCTCGTCCCGCCGTACGACCACCCACATATCATGCTCGGTCAGGGCACTATGGCATGCGAAATGGAAGCCGAAGTTGCGGCGCTGCTGAAGGAGAAGCCAGAGCTGAGCATGCACAATGGGACAGCAGCCAAGGCCACTGGGGGACTGGACGCGCTCATCGCGCCCTGCGGCGGCGGCGGTATGTTGTCAGGGAATGCGGTATACTTTCACAACACGCCCACACGCGTGTTCGGCGCAGAGCCAGAGTTCGAAGGCGCGGATGATGCGCGGCGCGGCGTTGCAGCCGGCGAACGCATTACCTCCGTCAAGACCTTGACTATCGCCGACGGTCTGCGCACACCGCTGGGCCCGCATACCTGGACCATCATCTCGAACAAGGACTACGTGGCTGGCTTGTACGCCGTCACAGAACAAAATATCAAGGACGCGCTGCGCCTTGTTATGGAAAGAATGAAGTGTTTCGTCGAGCCGTCTGCTGTTGTGGGGTTGGCGACAGTGCTGTACAACGAAGACTTCCGTAGGGTGGTTGAGAAGGAAGCAGGTGAAGAGGGGTGGGATATTGGTCTCATCTTTAGTGGAGGCAATACGACGATTGAGGCCATTGTGAACATGTTTGGTGATGTGAGTGAGAAGAAGGCACAGAGAGAAGAGGGTGTCGTAGCCGCCGATGGAAAGAAAGTAGCCGAGAACGTTGCTGGGTGAAGAACTATCTGCTCCAACTATGCAGCTGCGACGAGGTTTGGATGTTAGTGAGTGGTCCTGGAGGCCTTCGATGTAGGCTTGGGACACCTTCGATGTAGGCTCATGTGCCAAGAGACGCAGGCTGATGCGGTGTGTTGGCTACAGTTACTTAACACGGATGTAAAGGCTGCTGCAAAATGTTAAGTTGTGGAAATGTGAAACTGTGAGACTAAGCGAGACGGACCTCAACACACAGAGGCTTGTCAGGGGGCAGGTCATCGTATTGCATGATGGCTACAAGCCGTCACGGAATGCTATCACACAGGCAGCCTTGAGCGTGGAGCAAGTCAAGGAATCGAGTCGTATAGATGTTGTTGGTGTACAATAACATGAAATCTTCTATCTAGTGAGCACCAAGACCAAATACATTGGCTGTTTCCGGGTGCCACCCACAATACCCCAACTCCAACACCACCGAGCAGGCAGAGACACCTACTTCGCCATAATCCTCTTCTTCACCTCCTCATGCTCAGCCGTCACAAAGCCAGCATTATCAGTCACAATAAGCTCAACCTTGCTAGCTGTAATCACAAAGTTGCCGCTTTCAACAGCGCGCAAGAACTCATCATCAACCGCATAGTGTCGGAAGTCGGTGCGAATGTGCAAGCCAAGGAAGGTCAGGTTGCCGAAACCCAAGATGGAATCGCAAAGGTCGTGAAGCTGTCTTGCAGCAGGGCAGAAAACCAACAGCTGCTGGGCGGTGGTGATCTTTCTTCTAGTCCGATAAAGTGCGCTCGATGCTGGCAGAACGAAGATCTCTTGGGCGCTGAAGAAGTAGTTCTCAAGGACAATTTCAATGCGCAACGAGCGCAGATGTTGACGAATAGGATGTGCGGGAAGCGGAGCCGGTAGAGAAGTAAGGTATTGCGACCAGAAGTTGTAGATTTGGCGGTGTTTGAAGCTGAACGTGAAATTCTCGTAGAATGCTTACATGAAAAGCGTGGCAAAGCCGCGAGAGACACCGCGGATCCTGTTGATGGCATAATGTCGATTCAAGATCGCGAAAGTAGCTGGAATGATGATCTCGTTGAACCTTGAACCAGGCGGAAACATGGTGGTAGCGATTTGCTTGAAGATCTCGAGAATCAGCTCATCAGGGAGACGAGAGAACTGAGGACCGAACAGAGAGACGAAGGTTGGGACAATGATGTGAAACATCGAAGTTGATGTCGGGGTAGTTGGCTGGGCGCTCATGTTGTTTGGTCGTTGGGATCGTTGTTGGGAGAAATTGTAGGATGGGACTATTCGAGAGGTAGCGGGTGGAGAGCGTGCGCTGGCTGAAGAGGCTGGCAGGAGCGAGGAGTGACCCTTTTGTGTACGGAGCCTCTATAGCGTCCTGTGTCCAGCATATCCAGTATGGTGCTCTCATCGTGAGTTTCATGGAGGCTGTGAATGCAGACGCTCGTCGTACCGCAACTTGTAGATTGGTGGATGCTGCTACCAGTGCTGTAAACCCCCGTTGTGATTCGTGTAAGGGCCTCACCGGGTGGACTGGCAGAGGAGACAGCTTTTGTCTAGCCGCCTCCGCGTTTGTACTTGATTCCTGGACCCGCACCGATCTACCTCCGATTGGCAAGATCTTGTCTGTAATCGATCGCAGAGTGAAAGCCACCGGCAAGTGTCTTGGTCATCCTTCATCTTCATCGTGCTCCCGAACACACCAGGGAACTGTCGATATCGTAGTTCGAGATAATGAGTGGACGTCGCTGGGCGGAGAGCGAGCTTGGGTCCCAGTGGCAACGTGACGTTGCTGACGCACGCCATACTTTGACGGGGCTGCAGAGTACCTGTCCAGATCACCACCGTCCAGGTAGCCGGCCGCACCTCATACAATTGAAAAGAAATATTTACCATGTCTCTCTGTTGTGAGCTGCAGGTGTGCATTCGGCAGAAGTACCTTGATCTACCAAAGGGTGGTGGGTCGAAAATGACCCCGGGCTCATCGACGACACGACGCAATACACGTGCAGGACCGACAGATACGGGCGTGTCTGGTCTTCATGAAACATGTTCTTGATAGTATCCCGCGTTGATGGATGGTGATGGGTGCGGCACAAGCAGCAACATGTGCAATTGTGTTCTCGGATATCAAGTGTCGTTGGGGCAAGGCATCCGCCGTGTATCACACTCGCCACAAGTAAGCATGAGGTGATGCAGGCTACCTAATGCAGGTTCAGAAGATGAGCAGCGAGGGTTTGCAATCTCTCATGACGTGGTAGATCTGTGATGATGGTTAGTATTCATCCAGAGGCAGCATCAGTCAGGCAGACAGAAAGACGCGACTGCTTGTTCGCTACAGCGAGATCAGGTTAGGTGTTAGTTCCAGAGATATGGGACTAAGATTTGTGACTGGGATGCTACGTGGCTGCTATGACTGTTGTGACTGTTGTGACTGCTGTGAGTGCTATGACTGCTGGACGTTGCGTGCATAGGTTAGTGTTGTTAGTTTCAGGTGAGACAATTGGACGTCTTCCAAGCTGGTGAGCTGTCATGATGGTCTGATCAATTGTTGCCGATAATGCACGTTGCTAGCTGCAGAGCCATGTAAGGGCTTAGGCTGTTGGGCAATGGCACGACCATTGGTCATGGTGAGTTCCTGGTGTTGAGGTGACAGAGAAGCACAGAGGGCAGAAGTTAACCACCGAGACGTCCGTGCGCTCGGCTCCGGATGCGGTCGCCCCGGAAGCGACATCGCTAAGCTAAGGTCATCTCAGAGGGGAGACGCCCAAAGCTCTCACCTCCAATGAGCGATCAGACGAAGGCATTAAGAATGCCATGACCAAGAGGCCGCACGACAGTATAGCAGCCTCGCCGTATGCAGCCCCCTCTGGCCGGCAAGCGTCGCACGATGCAGATGGCAATGGGAGTCACGAGGATGGTGAAGGATCCTCGCTGAAGAAGCCGCGGTCATTCATGGCGACCTTGGTGAGTCGGTGTATCCAACAGTCGCAGTTTTCAGAGTTGATGGATGCAGGCGTGCGACATCTGTCGGTCCCGGAAGACACGATGTGACGAAGACCGGCCAAAATGTGGCTACTGCCGTCAAATGAACCTAAAATGCACTTATCAAGTACCTCGGGCCACCAAGAAGGATCAATCGATGACAGTGGCCATCAATGCGATCCGTCGCCTTGAGGCCAAGATTGAGGACTTGACAGCCGTAGTGAGGGCCTCCAAAAATGCACCTGTCGCGCCGACTCCAACATCTGCGCAGGCCTTGGATCACCGTTCACCAAATTCAACTTTCTCGCAACCAAGTCCAAGAAATGATGCTCAGGGACCCCTTCTGCGACGCCATGATCGATTGAGTGTCCATGAGCTTGCCGTGTCACCGCAAGCTGCAGCAACGCCAGGAAAGAGCCCATTCGCGGCGCCCGAGACGCAGAGCAAGGTTGCACTCTCGTTCAGTCAGCATAGGGTCGCTATATGGCCTGCAATCAGGCAGGTACTGCCAGCTGAATTCGTCTCGGCATGTGCAGACCTACCTCAAGACTACGTCGCAGACATTGAGAGCCACCGAGCACCGCTGCCGATTCACATCGACAGACCAATGGGCACACACTCGGAGTCATGGCTCATGGACCTACCTCAATCCGTGGTGAAGGGCATCGCAGATTCGTATTTCGCAGTCTTCCATCGCACTTCACCAATCCTTGACAAGTTTCACTTCTACTCGAGTACGTTGAGTGCGGCCGTGGAGACCGATTTTGGCTACGACATCGAATCATGCCTGGTACTTGTCGTGCTGGCGTTAGGCTGTCTGGCCGTAAAAGCACACGAGGAAGGAGACTTTGCTTTGCCATCACGCTATGGCATACATGACGGTGGCTTCATTCGCCCAGAATGGTATGAGCTCATCTTGGATGATCAGCCAGGGTTAAAGTTCTTCAACGAAGCTCGGAAACGCTTCGGCTTTCTCATGACTCAGAACGGTCTGCAAGCGGGCCAGTACTACATGCTGTCGACGCTGTACTATGCGCAGACCTTACGACCAATGGACTCGTGGGCGACCGTTAACAGAGCTGCACTGTGTTGTACGAGCATCCTTACCCGGACCGAGGCCATCGATTTCGATCAGTGGGAAGGAGATATGTTTTCGAGGCTCTTCTGGAACACCTTGATGTATGAGACTGTCATCACGCAGGAGCTGGATACCCTACCCCACAGTGGCCTCCTTGAGTTCGAGCCTGACATACCCTTGCCGAAATTTGCACCCTGCCCAAGACCTAAGACGTCTATATCCGGCCTCGTCACTGACGAAGATGAGTCGTTGTTCAACTTTCACTTCCTTGCTCAGGCCGCACACAGGATCATTCTCACGCGAGTCAAGCAAAACATATACTACTACGCGGCGAAAGAAGCTTTTCCGAATGCCAGCATTACCGCCGAGATGCACCATCAGCTGGAGCAATGGCGCGCGAATCTGCCACCTACACTGCAATTTGTAGATAGTGAGAGTGCAGACGACTCACCCAGTCCTGCACATGTCATTGCGAAAGCCATGTTGCGCAGTCGCTATTTGGTCGCGAAGTTCCACATTGGCCGGCCGTTCCTCTACAAAGCACTGCATGCGCCCGAGTTCACCAATGACGCCGAGTATCGGGAGGTATGTGAGGGTCTACGGGGCGGCATGTACTGGCCGACCACCATGGGTCTTTGCACGCAAATGCTGTCCGCCCTACCGATCAAGTTTGGCTGGTGCTGCCAGTGCTTCGGACAGGTGTTACTCTTCCATGCCGTTGCGCGATCGTCCGACGTCAAGCTAAGAGAAACGTTACCAGAGGGCTGGCAGGAGTGGGTGCAAATCATGATGGTGCTCATTGAAAAGTGCGCCAGGGAAAGTCCGGGTATCGCGAAGGATTACAAGTTGCTCAGCTTATTGTAAGGATCGCTCGGTAGCCGAAGATCCTGCGGCACCGCCACACGCAAATCGACAACATACCCCTTGAATATCTCCAGACTTCCGTCTTTGATTTCTTACCGTGCTGCTCTGTCGAACCATTGACGAAAATGCTGTCCCTGGCTTGGTTCTAGACCTAGCGTGTTGAGTCTGCCATAAGGTATAGCACGTACCACTGTGGCTGACCACAAACAGCGCAGATGTCTCAGAGGCGTGGGCTCGCAGCAACAAGGGAAGCTGCGCGTACTTGATGCGCGATATCGAGTGTAACGCAGCTTTCGCAGCGTGTTGCAGTGCGACAAGACTACTTGCTGGGCGTGGTGAGGCACTTGTTTCAGGTGCTGTTGCGGAGGATTACGCGTCGATCACCCTGGATGCTTGTTTGTTGTGCGGTAAATTTAGCCCTATACGAGTGCTTACGGGCTAGCCAGCCAGACTTTGATTGCACCGGGAGGCTTTGACCACACACTCGAGACCAATACGCCACCCTTTCGGCGACCGTTGTGTGCAAGACATCAAGCATTCAACGTGTGAATTGACTCGTCAAGCTTCGTGCCCATAGGCCAAGATGCAGCCCCATCGTGGCGGTAAGGCGGCACTTAGCGGCGTGAAGGCGGCCGCTTTCCCGGATTGGCACAGCCGTCATCATAACTGCAGCAGATCCCTGTCACCCTAAAGTACGAAGAAACGTTCAGGAGTGTGGCTTTAACACTTGTTGCGCTTGTTGCACCTCCGGCAACCCTTTGCTCTTTCCCTTCTTCTTTGCTGTACACGTTCGTGCCTTACCTTCTTTCGCCGACTCTACCGTTGTCTGCTTGCCGGTGTTGGGGCTTTATTGACGACGCGAACGCTGACGCAAGCCCGCCCACACCCTCTCCGTCACCTCCGCCGGCAGCGAATCACAGCCCTACGAGTCCGTTGACAATACCCTCGAGCCCGCCTGTCATTCTTTCGCCCCGCACACAACCACTACCCACTGCTGGTATGGGGGACTACTCGTACCACTCGCTGGTCAACATGGGGCCCCAGGGCCGGTGGCGCAGGCCGTTGCTGATCGCGATACCCATAATAGTTGTCCTGGTGTACTTTAGCTCAGGCTTGAGCTATCTACCAAGCAGCGCAACACAAACACAGATAGAGTGAGCAATCATTGCAGTGCACTCTTCATTGCGCGGGCTAACCACAGCCCGTCAACAGACTCTCTGGCGCGCAAAATGTCACGGATCCCCTCCAGGATGACCCGACCATGCCCGCCATCATCAAGGCTCTCTACGGCCCCATCCTCCACCCAATCGATGCCGCAAACTTCACCGACGAAGACGGCGACGTGTACCGTCTGCACGGCAAGCCGAGGTTCACACAGAAACTGGGAAAGAAAGTGCTTATCCTGGACATCGACAGCAGGCCGCTCACCGGTGAGGGTCAACTCATGAACAAGGAGCTGAAGTGGAAGGGCATGCGACCGCTCTCTGCGGGCATGCTCAGCCACTACATGTTCGGTAGGCAACACAGAGGACAGTGCATGTGTGCGCACGCTGACATGAAGCAGCGAGCATTCACGGCTACGACTACAAATTCATCCGCGCACCGGACTACGCTGACCGCTGGGGTACTTGGGTCAAGGTACCCATGATGAAGGAGGCTCTCAAGACACACGACTACATCGTCTTCATGGACTCGGACGTCATGTTCCACTACCCGCACCTGCCGCTCGAGTGGCTGCTCAACTACTGGAACATGACCGATGACACCCTCGCCATGATGTCCATCGACCCAAACGAGCCGCAGAATTACGACGCCAAGGGCAATCGCTACCTCAACACCGGTTTCGTCATCGCTCGCCAGAGCAAGCGCACACAGGAGATGTACAAGGCTTGGGCTGAGTGCCCGTCTGAGACGAAGTACAAGGGCTGCGCAAGGTGGAAGCAAGATTGGGCGCACGAGCAAGCTGCATTTGGCAACTACCTGCGTTATGACTACGATCGACCAGACGATATCCGCGTTCTTCCTTGCGTCGAGGCGAACGGCGCCCCTGAGGCTGAGAACCGCGGCGGATGCAAGGGTGTCTTCGTCAGGCACTTCTGGGTCGACAAGGGCCTCGTGGCCAAGAACCTCGCGGATTCTGTCATGCAGTACTTCCTGCCCAGGTTGCACCAGCTGTACCTCTCTACCGCAAGCGAGCACATCGTCGATGCGAAGGGCTTCAAACTCGAGGGTGCAGAGCTGGTCGAGTTGACTGATGAGGAGAAGGCAGCCAAGAAGAAGGAGGGTACCAAGAACCAGAAGGACGAAGGTTTTTAGCGAACATCTTCACCTGATCACGTGGAATACCCTTCAGATCCGTGATGCCTCGCGCCAGCAGAAACCTCATATCAGCAGCCATCGTCGCCTGCCGCATTTGAACACTATTATCTTGCTAGCCTTCTCGACCGGACAACCCTTGGACCATATTGGTTCCTTTCTTCCACCGAGTCCGACTGCCCGTCTCACGGACCATCACCAACGATAGGCATCGGCACTGGTCATCGCACTGTTACGGCCTTTTAATGATTGCGACCACGATATCAAAGTCACAGTCCAATACTATCATTTCGTCATCTTTGTATACTAGAGAAGAGCGATCAAGGCTCAAGGCGTTTCATGACGGCATTGGCATTCTTATCACAAACTGGCACGACATAGACACCCAAAGATAGATTTGGAAAGGCATGGCGATTCTTTTCTGGTTACATATTTGCTACGCGAGAAGCGTTCCTGAGCATAGCATACGAATGCTGCGAAGTGCATATACAATTTGTTTATATCTTCAGGGTGGTATACTGTACGTTGGCTTCGAGCTTGTGATGGGTTGGATGTGCAGGTACGTGAATGAGACTCAGAATATCCCCCTAATCTGTTGCAACACTGCGATGCCTTGTCCCTCAAGAACTCTTGCCTCTTATACGCGGGTCCGCACCACACCAGTTCTTCCTCATCGAGAGTTATAAACTTATGGGGGTATGTTTCCCTGAGAGGTTATCTGTTTATGCGGACGATCTGACAAAAAACTCTCGAGGACGTGCCACACCAATCTACTGCCGTTCTTCGCTCTATACCAGGCCCTGCGGATCACTGAGTCTTTTGTTGCTTTCATTCTCGGAAACTCCTACACCATGCGCTCTCTGCTGCTTCAGCGCACAGCAGGTGGGCAGCAATGTCGTATGTACAAGCTGCGAAGGCAAGTTCGACCATTTCGCGATTGTAAGTGCCAAACGCAGCGCTGGAGTCGCCGTGTGGTTTGCAGCATAATGAGTGGACCGTTTGCTTCCCGACATGCCATCAGTGTAGGTTGACAGTCCACCAGAGAGTGTCGTCTATGCCGCCAATGACGCGCGTGAGATTGAGAAACTTGACTTGATGGAAAGACGCGACTAAGGGTGGAATTCTCGCTATAAGAGATAGAGCGGACCCCAACAGGGCAAATCTCGCTGGGCAGATTGATTGGTGGAGTCCTTGTGTGCCAGATCTCTGGTCCGAAATCATAACCCAATTTGGACTAGAGGACCTTGTAGTCTTTGTAGCTTTGAACACATCGCTGAAAGCTCTTAATCTGTCCCCGCCCTAAGACTTCTAAGCAGCTGTTGGCCCAGAGGTTCACACACCATAAACGGCACAGCCCGCTCCTTTGGTGGCTGGGTAATCCCAAATGATCTCAACATCATTATACTCGCTGCCGCCTGTCCCCAGCGGGTCAGTTCGTCTTGGAATGCAAGTGGTTCCATGGGCCGCTATTGTGGAGGCATTTTGTCGATCAGGTTCAAAAAGGTTTGGGAGAATCGGACTGATGCAGCACATTCAATCACGTCTACTCCTTCCGCTCTCACAAGCAAGTCTTTCGCCGTCTTCACAAAAGGTTTTAGTCTCCTCGTTCAAGCTGAACAGATTGGCCAAGCACCACGATATCCGCTCTTCGGCGCAGGACGACAATTGGCGGGGATAGCGGACTGCTGTCGGTGGCTTCCCTTGAGTGAACTTCAAGCAGCGCTACGACGAACTTGAGATCTATACTCCCATCCCCGGCCCACAAAGTAAGAAGGACCATGACCCCTTCCATCCTCCGACCACAAACTCAGATAAGAGACCCCAGCAAGGTCTCGGCTTCTGGTGTGCGAGGGCGCTTACCCACCACTAAAAAAGCTGTTCTGCACCTTAGGGAGTAGGCTAGATTCTACTTCGAGAATTATTCTGAATGTGGTAGCGAGGCGCACAACAACGCAGCCCACAGTTTGTTGCGTGCTCTGTTGGCTCACGAGAAGCTCTTCGACGAGGATGCCCTTTCTGACATCGAACAGCTCCTCTTACATCGTCTCTGTTCCTCATAGATGACTACTGAGCCACTCGATACTGCTGCCATGCCTCTTGCAGAAGGCTGGCATCGGTTTCAATTCAAGTTGGACTATAATCGGTTTCAACATGTGCGGACCACTCATCTTCTGGTACATGTATGCAGGTACTACAGCAGCACCCACAAAGCACCTACCTTAATAAGGCCCTTAGGGGTTAAATAGCAGATCTAGAGAGGTCTAAGGCAATAGATAAGATATATAATATAGGTAAGACCCTAACCTATATATCCACAGCCTCTTACAAATAATATAGATAAGTGTTAACGTTATAGACTCTGTCCTATTTGTTATCCTACTAGATCTAACCTCAGGCATATAGTCCTCCTCTTCGCCTGCCTACTCCTTTACTGCTAATACCTGTGCCCCTAGCTAATTAGGTGTTGTGCTGACTTAGATTCTAGTCAAAGCCATAATGTAGAACCAAAGGAGGGGTAGTCCATACATTTTGAAAACCACTGATACTTCGAAAAACGCCACTTCGATACAAGGTATGCGGCCCATAAGATCTAGTCATGACGAGGAGTACATTGTAATCTCAAGAACTGGTTTCAGATTGTATCGAGATTTCAGACTAACGTTGAGTGCCTTCCAACATCCTCCCTTGATCGCACTCATCTTCTAGAAGGACTGCGCCCAAGGAAGATACTTGCTCTGCCAGCTAGTGCTGCCTTCAGAATGCTCCACACTGAGCTCTCCTTCCCAGATCTGGTCATCCTCTGCCCAACTCATGAGTGACGACGCATATAGTGGCTGAGAATCGACAAGTGTTCATAGTAACCTTGGCGAGATCGGTGTTGCACATGCTGCTTGAAACGTTGCGGGACTGGTCTGGCTGCTCAAATTGCAATTTTTGGCGAGGTGGTCGATGGACGAGTCCGCAGTAGAGAGGTATCCGAGACCGATAACAGTTAATTTGGTGAGCAAATGTGGTCATGGGTGGCATATGCTGACGAGAGGTAGGTTGGCGAATTGGGAGAAGGAGGAATGAGGAGACTCTGTACTGATGTGGCCTCTTCCTTGTTGGCATGGATTATATTTAGAAGTCCTCAGTATCCTCAGTATTCGGCGGGAGCGCTGATTACGAGGGGGCTGCGCTAGGAGTCAAATGGTCTTGCGCAGTGACCAACCACGCGCTATGCTGAAGTGGCGAGAGGTGAAGGTGACAGGCAGTCATCCACTCGAGCACTTCGTCAGCACTACTTTGTTCGACCGCTTTGGTACCCCGCTCTACTGCTACGTAGCACGATATGTCTGTTCCTCGTTGCACCACACGCGGCCTCAGCTACTGCCCACCTGCAAAGTTCTAGACCGTCACCGAGCATGTAGCAACCAATTCAACCGTCAGCGGATTCGGTGGGCGAAACCACAGAAGAGCGAGGGAAGCTTGTGCTGCCACCACGACAGAAGTTCAAGGATCTTTCGTAGATAACTCGAAATACTGGACAGCGCATCTACCTCATCGCACATTGGGAGGTCAAAACTAGTTCTGAACCTATCAATTCTTCTGGTGGACACGAGTTTCTATGCAGCTACTCTAGAATGCAGTCAACAAGTGCTACGATACACTTACCTAGCACACCAGCGAAGCGGACGCCATCTAAGCTGTCCAGACAAGTCGAGCCAGACCAAGTACAGCACTGGTGTGATCAAAATGGCCACCGCATTCCACGGGATCAATTTGAGTCCGTCTTCCAAACAATCGCTGTGATAGTTGCCAGGTAGTCGGTGTTAGACGTTAAGCCTAAGGCTTCGATGGTTCGCTCTTGCGCGTCTTGAGGTCCTTCCGTGATCACCGCGATCTTGTCGCCATGACGCTGAAGCGCTTCGAACAGGTCCAGTACACCGTTTTTCAACTCCAAGCTCTTTATCAAAACCTCCTCGTAGAGATGCAGAAGGCACTGCATTCGCCTTTTGGGCAGATTGATGCTGCATTTGCGCACAAGTTGCCGGAGACGGTCCTCTCGATGCTGGTGTGATGATTTGCCATCAACAAATGCCGACGCTGTTCCACTGACCAAAATGCGCTTGTACTCGGCTCGCAGGTCTTCCAAAGAGTATGCCGACTCAATTACTTCGAGAACATCGCGCAGCACTGCTGTAACAGCGGCTGCAGACGCCTTACGAAGGTTATGTAAGGTGTCATCCAAGTCAAACGCATACCACTTGGCCACGCGCAATTGGTTTGCAAGATCTGAAGACTCTTCCATTGTCGGGTGATTGAAGACTGAAGGAACAAAGCGCTGCGCAAGACGGCGGCATTGCTCATGGTTTGGTGGGGCGCCTTGAGTCAGTTTTGGCCGAACATTAACACCTTCCTCGGAACATC
This sequence comes from Nothophoma quercina, assembly GCA_021642125.1. Classification (NCBI taxonomy): domain Eukaryota; kingdom Fungi; phylum Ascomycota; class Dothideomycetes; order Pleosporales; family Didymellaceae; genus Nothophoma; species Nothophoma quercina. The sequence continues at coordinate 243,453 of JAKIXB010000044.1, read as the reverse complement.
GTCCTCTTCCACATTCTATACATCAGGAGTCCATCGTCCTTGAGCTCCACGTCTGGATCAAGGACACCGCTCCAAGATGGAAGTGAAGACAGCATGACTCGCACCAGGCGCGGGGAAAAGCCACTTGCGCGCACGCTAAATCCCCGCATTCAATTCTTCCGCGTCCCATGCGGAAAAGCTTCGGCATTGCACTCACGAGAGCCTGTGTATGCAGAAGACCTGCTCTAAACAGTATAGAGAAGGGGAGGTCTGTCGGTTGACGATGTGCCGAAGTTTGGTGATCAATTTGCTACACGCGATATGCTTTCCGGTAGAAGTACTTATTCAAAATTCTCTGCGTATTTACGTTGAACTCAACGACTCAACATCGCGGAAACAACATGAGGCCTACTCTTTTCATTGTCGTGGGCTTCGCCGCGCATACGATTGCATCCGGGATTGCCAAGAAGAAGACAGTATTGACAGCTGGCAAGTGCAACCTGAGGCGATGGCAACAATGGCGGTGACGGCAGCTAATGACATTGTAGAAGCTCAAAGCCTTTTCGATCATTCTATGTTTGTGCAAGATGATCGATATGACGCTTCCTACAATTACATAGCGTACAATGACAAAGGCTCGTGGTCTGTACGCTTCACAGCATGGTACCTAGCAGGACTGTTGCATCGAAACCAAGGAGATGATCTTGAGCATGCAAAGGCCGCCATTGAGAACATCATCTCTGTTCAAATGATTGATGACTTCGATACTGCTTGGTATGGAACATATAAGCTCTCGCCTGACCAGCCTGATCCAACACCGCATTCGACGACGTATTCACCCAAGATTTACGAGGTACGTCGCATTCTCTGCAGAAGGTCCTGATGCTAAGTTTACAACAAAGACGTATGATCCTAATTGGCGAGAATTCATCGGCACGCAGCTCATACAAGTTGTCGAAGAGTTTGGTAATCTCATTGGTCCTGATCTAGTATCTCGCATTGAAGACTCCCTCGAGATCGCCGCGGTAGGCGGCATGCGCCGTAATGGTACTTTTCCCGATGATGACAACCTGACCCTAGGCTATAGCAACCCTGGAATGATGCGTGCTCTTCTCGTCGGCTGGATTGGAGCTCGCCGAAACAACTCTACATTTATGGACTTTGCAAACGACCAAGGCACCAAGCTCTTCCAACTCTTCCAACTCAACGGCGCAAACACGCTGTCGGAGTACAATGCACCGACATACTATGGAATCGATTCGTGGGCTCTGGGCGCACAACTGAAGTACGGACCGAAAGACCAGACCTTTACAACCAATGCAAAAGTCATCCTCGAAGAGCTCTGGCGTGATCTCGAAGAACATTATAACGGTTATCTCGGTCAGATGGTCGGGCCTTATGACCGTGCTTATACACGAGACATCGTCCAGCACTCTTCTATTGTCTCCATGTTCTTCTGGGGTATGTTCGGCCACCGGTATGGTCCGCAACCACCGAGGCTCGAAAGCGACCTGCTCTTCGACATTGCGCAGGGCGCGGCGATAGCTCTCATCATCGACACCGTCAAATCCGCCGTACCCACAGATGTCCAAGAGAAGCTAAAAGGTACATTCACCGGTCCACACCGCTACCTCAACAAGACCATTTACGACGACCTCGAGGGCAAACATTCACGCATCGCAACATCGTGGATGAGCCGCGAACTCATGATTGGCGGACAGCAACTTGATGAGCAAAAGAACAGAGGCGATCAATTTGTACCCGCCATCGTACATTGGGCAGGTGATCAAAGCCACGAGCCATTTCCGCTCAGCACTTTCTTCTCGCTGTACCCAAGTGCAAGCAGTATACATGCAATTGCCGAGCCGAACCGGTTGACCGTCAGCTATCCGAATAAGACACAAGAAGGAAGTAACATATTCACGTTTGCGCTAAGTAATGTGCCGCCGAGCTGGACGTTGGGAGGGCATACTATCACCGGCTTGGACGGGGAGATGCCTTGTGTTGATATCAGGGTCGATGCAGCGGGGCTAAAAGTGCAACCTGTGACATATGGGAAGGCTTTGAGGAACCATCTATTCTACAACATCTCGTATGTCATCCCTGAAGAATTTGAGGGGACGCCGAAGGTGGTGCTTGATATCGAGTATACCTGTTAGTGGTAAGAGCTGTAACTCCAAGACGAGGTGGAGCCTGACAAATGACCAAAGAACACCAATGCATAATATACTGTGTACTTCTATCCCATCTGCGTGCTCTTGTATGCTCTAGCCACCAATACATAACACCATTATATCCAATATATCTGTGCTTATACTCTCTTACGATGTTGCCACTCAAAAATCCCACAAAGTCCCAAATGCATGCAGTCCAGCAGCCTTGCAGCCTTGCATCATCTGATCGTTGCCCTGCAGGTTACTCGTGATGAAGATGACCTCAGCACCCCAGCTCTTCCAAGTGTCTTTGAGCAGTTGTACACTATCTGGTCTTCCACCTCTCTTCTTTGAATCCCATAGTATCATTCGTTCAGGCTCGATATTCTTCTTGATCAGCTCAGTGATGGTAGGTCCAAAGGTGCGTTCCTGATCAGAGCCGATCCAGATCAAGAACCAATCGGGATTCTGAACGCATGTCGACAGTGCAGCGCCGATACCGGTTCCGGTGCAGATACGGATACCCCGCCTGTACATTGCTGAGGCATGGCCGACACCAGCTGGTACATGTCAGTGGGGGTATAGATACCAGAAATTGTAGATGAACGACGTACCGAACTTCAGCTGTCTTGTCCAGACAGTTTTTGGTGGGTCAGCAACCAGTTTCCTGGTGAAGTCACCTTGTACACCACATATCATGTAGTGATGCGAAGATTTTCGACCTTCGCTAATGATGCCGAAGGCATGGTACTCCATGATTGAAGTGCGACTTATGCGTCCGAGGAGTCCTTGCTGCATGCCGCGCTCGAACTTAAGGATTGCGACTTTTGGCGAGGGTATCTCGACTTCAACTTGAACTTCGCGCAAAGTGACCCAAGGGATGAGAACACTGCAGAGGGTTAGTAATGGCAACAACAATGTCTAGAAAGACTCACAAGACCGTCATGAAAGTAGCGAACCATAGTTCTTGTGCACTGAGTAGAGAATGTGTGTCCGTCCTCCACTCACCGCGCTTGATATCGTAGGTGTTACCCATAATAACAAAAACCCATGTCATCTACAAATAACGGTCAGCTTGATGACATGGGGAACCGCGCAGGTACGTACGGCAAGTCCCAACCACCCAACGAATCTATGATGTTTCTCGAAAGCATTATGATAAGTACTAATCGCATCGTTAGTGAATTCTTGGTAGTATAAAACCCAGTAACGTACTTGCGCACCCATGGGAAAGCGCTTAAAACAGATATGATGATGAAGATGTTTGTGATGATGCCACTGGCAATGACAGCCGGATGCTGGACAGCCCGGTATCGTATTATGTCGACGATCTTATATACAAGCCAGCTACTAATGAGTTAGCAGGTCGATCATCGCTTGTTTCGACGAACTTACGCTGCGCCGGAAAGGGCACATCCGGAGTGAACACCACCCAAATGCTGCAATACAGAGTTTGCTGCGAGCTTGATGCGCAATGGCGCCCACTGCAAATGACGTTAGTGACTCTTTGCCATCAGTGGAAGATATGGGCTTACACTTCGTAGCCCATATATGGCCACCAGATAGAGGAAGCGGACAAAAAGTTCATTACGCATCAAGACAGCCGTCAAGAGGTTCCCCAGCACTAATGCACCGAGGTGGTTCTCCGCATACTTGAACTTGCCTACTGCTGCCAAAATGATGCCAACAAGGTTCAACAGTACCACAAATGTGAAGAAACGTCGGTATACGTTGAACCAGAGCTCGAACAGTATCCACCGGCTGATGCTCGGTTTTGTCGGTGCAGGCTTCGTGACGGGTTGTTCGACAACCTCAATTCGGTTTGCCTCACCTTTAGCTGGCTGTGGTAATGATAGCTCTGGTACGCTTGTGCATGGTGTTATGCCTTCATGGACAGGCGATACAGGAGACAATAGAGGGTTCAGTTGTAGGGGTTTTCCTTGGCTTGTGTAGACAAATCCAGGAGGTGCTGTCAGTTCGATGGTGCTGTCGTACATGCCCTTTTCGGCATCATCAAGGGAGTCGTGACTCTGGCCGCCGATTGAGTGAATTTGTTGAGCGTGCGACATAATGCCAGCCTGGCTTCGGCAGGTCGAGGTCAAGACAAAGATGCTGACGGAGAACGCGACAAGGGTGATGCAGATTGTTGAGCACTTCCATGCATTGTCGGAGGGTGACTTTATTCAAAGTCGGAAGAACCAGCCAAGACCAGCCACTTGGGCTGCAATGACCGGAGCTTGATGAGCAATTTCCGTATTCAGATCTGGCGAGGTGAATACGTCTCGTATGGCAGACAAGAGCTACCAAGGCATCGAGGCAATCGTGAGGTATCAGCGTGACATGAGCGTATGGCAGTCCGTGCTGACCCTAGGACGGAGGTGAGCAGTATGCACTCTGTCAGAGTAATATACGCAGATCCGGTAACGACATTGTGCGTACCGCCATGTTACAGCCACACTACTGTCTCAAACATTCCTTTTGATAGACGCCACAGCAGTCCGTCATCGTTGATACTGAGACGGAAGACAAGCGTCCCGGATCATCGTCAGATCGACCATCGCGAACAACCATTCTTCTCTTTTGGACTTAGCGCGACAGTTATCGCCGTCTGGTATGAGCTTCACCTCGATATTCGAACTCGCCAAGAGATGTCGACTCGGCCGGGTCATTGGGATGTGCGACATGTATCCATTGATTCATACATGGATATTGTAGCTCTGCATATACGGTCCGAGATCCGACGTTTGTTGTTCCTGATCTCACGTGTCACTGCATCGAGGTGCAGCAATCTGGAGCCGAAGCTAATATGGCTAAATCGTCTTATTAGCCCGTATACCACAACCCATCTCGGACCGTACTCATACAAGGAATTTGACGTGATCTCACCATGCAGCAGAGAGTTCGGTGAAAGACTCGACGTTCTCACTAGGTCTGCTGTAAGCCGGCCCTACATAGTTAGGCTTTCAGCCGCATGAGAGCGCGACCTTGATCAGCTTATGTCATGTAAGCCGATCTTTGTTATGGGTGCCTTAAAACTTATGATAAGACCGGCATGTTAGATATCGAAAATTCAGCGACAGCCTTTGTAGAACCAATAATGACCGTATGCTGCCAGGAGAGCAAGCAGCCTTGTGCCGGCTACACTTACAATGACGTCGCCAGCCCTCATGAAACCTTGGGCAAGATCGAGATAGCCGCTTGAGGCTACTGTGAGTGATTGGATCGCAACCACACCCTGGAAGTTCAGGGGAAAAGTTATGCCTAAGGAAGTCTTGCGGCATGAGGTAGATGCTTGTAATGCCCTTCGCAGGCCGAGCGCATCATGGCTTAGATGACTTTCTCCTAGAGTAGAGGTCGGACCGTGGTCGGCGTGATCGGCGGCTGGTAGCAAACTCGTCTCTGTTCTCTGCGCAGGCTTTTGTCCCAGCTCTTCATTGCAGCATAGACTCATCGAGGATTCTAAGCTACAAGGAATGGGTCGAGAATTCTATCAAATATCAATCGATTACACTCGCAGTAGGCCACACGGGGTTGAGGAGCTATGAAATCATTGATACCGCTTCTAGAGCCTTTACGCCAATACAGCTGCAACGAACAAGCCGGTATACAGAACATGTGGCATAGCCCATAACTCCGACCGAGATGTTGCAGTACTTGTCGATAGGCCGATGGCGCCGCTGTTGTCAACCGCTGCTGCACATGTTTAGTGGGGTTGATACCAGACGGTATATCCAGTTACGTACCGTCTCCAATGTCACCGGCCGGCTGCCCAGCAGCTCCGTTCTGTTGCAGCCAAATCTCATTCGTACACAGCTTGACTAGCGTGCCATTGCCGCGCATCTGTTGCAGCCTGATCTCTGCATCTTCCATGTTCTTCTTCAGTTGCTCCGTCTGTTTCTGGTTTAACAATTCGCCTGCCAGATGCTCGTCATACGCCGTCTTATTGTTCGCCAGCTCGACCAACTTCTCTAGCTTGTCCAGCCTCTTGCAGTCTTTCACAGCTTTACGATGGGCGTTGAGCGTACCACATTCGGTCGTAAGAGTAGTGTTTGAGTTCAAATCCTGCAGCTCAGCGTTGATTGCATCTTTTGTGGTCTCGAGGTAGTCAACTTGCTCCTGAGTGATCTTTTTGTCTGCGAGCATAGCATCTAGGCTCGTCTGATTTGCCGCCATGCTCGATAGATTCGTCAGCGCTGCGATGCGCTTGCAGGTGCCCTTGATCGATTGTTGCGCTGAGCCTGAATTTGCAGTGCCGGCTTGTTGTAGCTCGAAATGTGGGAGTTCAGGCCAGGCGTGTATTGCTGTAGTAAGCACGCCGAGCGCGATGATCCAGTCGTGCAAGTACATGGTGGTGTTGTTGTTATTGTGATATGCTCGAACTGGTCAAGTCAGTGGTTCGCTGGTGAGTAGATGTTTTGATGGAGGACAGCAGCGGAGCAAGTAGACAAGCATCTGTTGCGGCTCAATGCTCGGAAGACTGGCGTTTCCAGACCCGGAGGTGTGCCATTTATCAGTGTTTCATACTTCATCTAGTACCTGCAGAACATTGAGCATGAGGCGCGACCCGTCAACCAGTTTCAAAGTCTCGATCTCTGACGTCCCTGCCACGAAAGTAAAGCCGTGATTTTGGGAAACACTCAAGAGCAACGGTGCAACGTGCAACGTGCGCAGTAAATGCTTCGGGCAGCGTGCACGATGCGATGATCACCTGCCACGTAGTCATAGTTGATGGTGTGATGGATGTCTGCACCAAACGAAAAGTAACGCATTCGAATAGCTGAGGGACTGTCAACGACACGAGACTTCAGATGTACCATGCGTGGAGACTGCGCCACTGGTCGCAGGCCCGTCCGCTGCAGCTTGAACAAGTCGTGGCGTTAACGACGTGTGAAGGATTATAAAGATTCATCGGAGCGCTGGAGCATGCCCCCATCTCGTGCGCACTACAACAGGCCATTGGCTGTCGCATATGTGCGAAAGAGCTGCAATTGAGGACAGCTCCTAAGAGGGCACAATGAGTTGAAAGCAGTCATGCAGTTGTCCTGCACGGATGCTCGAAGGACTTCTGACCTAAAATTCGAGACATGCAATGAGAAGATGCCTAGAATATACTCTTAATAAATAAAGCCGCCGGGTAAGGCCATTTGTAGGCTTATGGTCGTAGAGCGAGATAGAACCAGATGGAGACGTGCACCGTGACATGCAGATGTGAGCCTCGGAGATGAGGCGGCGAGAGGCAAGGGGTAGGGTTCACAATCGATAGCCCAGGCTGAGTCATCCACTGACCGCGGGGGAAAGCGCGAAGGTCGGAGTCAATAAAATTAGCCCCGCCACGAGCGTTACTCGACAACACCACGCCCAGCCATGTCGATTGACTTCCCCAAGGAAGAGGAGCGCATCCTTAAGCGCTGGGAGGAGATCGACGCCTTCCTGACGCAAGTTGAGCTGGTATGTCATTCTGTGTTCCAACACGCATATATTTGGGCGCAATACAGAGAAATGACTAACACAGCAATAACAGTCGAAAGGTAAAGATCCATATACCTTCTACGATGGACCACCCTTTGCGACGGGTATGCCCCATTATGGCCACCTTCTGGCCTCCACCATTAAGGACATCATCCCACGATACTGGTCTATGAACGGACGATATGTCGAGCGCCGATTTGGCTGGGACACTCACGGTGTGCCTATCGAGTATGAAATTGACAAGGAGCTGGGCATGTCTGGTCGCGATGCCGTCAGGGAGATTGGTATCACCAAATACAATGAGAAGTGTAGAGCAATTGTTATGAGGTACGCAACTGAGTGGAGGCACACAATCAACAGGCTGGGTCGCTGGATCGACTTTGACAACGACTACAAGACCATGAACACAAGCTTCATGGAGTCTGAGTGGTGGGTATTCAAGCAGCTCTACGAGAAGAACGCTGTCTACCGCGGCTTCAAGGTCATGCCGTACAGTACCGAGCTGGCTACACCGCTTTCCAATTTCGAGGCGTCTCAAAATTACAAGGACGTGCAAGACCCCGCTGTTGTCGTCACATTCCCTCTCGTTGAGGACCCGAACACATGTCTGCTCGCTTGGACAACTACACCATGGACACTGCCCATGAACACCGGTCTCTGCGCGCACCCTGATTTCGAGTACGTCAAGATTCACGACGAGGCCTCCGGCAAGCACTACATTCTGCTCGAAGCACTGCTGCGAACACTCTACAAAGATCCCAAGAAGGCGAAGTTCAAGATCGTGGAGAAGATCAAGGGCAAGGACCTGCTTGGTTGGAAGTACGAGCCTCTGTTCGACTACCTATACGACGAGTTCAAAGACTTCGGTTTCAAGGTGCTAAACGACGGCTACGTTACAGCAGACAGTGGTGTGGGTATCGTCCACCAGGCTCCCGCCTACGGTGAGGACGATTACCGCGTCGCGAGGGAGCATGGCGTCATCAACGAGGACAGGCTGCCTCCTAACCCTGTTGACGATGCAGGCAAGTACACCTCGGTCGTCAAGGACTTTGAGGGCCAGCACGTTAAGGCCGCAGACAAAGGCATCATCAAGATGCTGAAGGCGAAAGGCAGGCTTATCGTAGACTCTCAGCTTCTCCATAGCTACCCATTCTGCTGGCGTTCCGATACACCGCTGATCTACCGAACCGTCCCGTCCTGGTTCATCAAGATCCAGGATATTAAGGAGAAGATGCTGAAGAACATTGAGGGTTCACACTGGGTGCCTTCATTCGTCAAGGAGAAGCGTTTCGCAAACTGGATCCAGAACTCACCAGATTGGGCTGTCTCAAGAAATCGTTTTTGGGGAACACCACTCCCTCTTTGGGTCAGCGATGATGGCAAGGAGGTTGTTTGTGTAGGCAGTGTTGAGGAACTGAAGAAGCTTAGCGGTTACGAGGGCGAGCTTACCGATATCCACCGCGACAAGATCGACGACATCACCATTCCCAGTCAACAGGGCAAGGGTGTCTTGAGGAGAACTCCTGAAGTCTTCGACTGTTGGTTCGAGTCTGGCTCCATGCCTTATGCAAGCGCACATTACCCCTTCGAGAACGTTGAGCAGTTTGAAAAGTCCTTCCCTGGTGACTTTATCGCTGAAGGCCTTGATCAGACACGTGGATGGTTCTACACATTGACAGTTCTCGGAACACATCTCTTTGGCAAGCTGCCGTTCAAAAACTGTGTCGTCAATGGTATCGTGCTGGCAGAAGACGGCAAGAAGATGTCAAAGCGACTGAAGAATTACCCCGACCCTCTCGGAGTCATGGAGAGCTACGGTTCGGACGCCCTGCGACTATACCTGATTAACTCACCTGTTGTTCGTGCTGAGACACTTCGCTTCAAGGAAGCCGGAGTCAAGGACATCGTCTCTAAGGTACTCCTGCCCCTTTGGAACAGTTACCAATTCTTCGACCAGCAGGTTGCCCTTCTGAAGAAAGTCGCCGATCTCCACTTCGAGTTTGACCCTGCTGCTGAGAAGACTAACACTAACGTCCTCGATCGATGGATCTTGGCCTCGTGCCAATCTCTGCTCAAGTTCGTTAATGCCGAAATGGCCGCATACCGACTGTACACTGTGGTTCCGCGTCTGCTTGAGGTAAGTTGCGTTGCCATCCTTGACTGATAGTATGCTGACATGAACAGCTCATTGACAACACAACCAACTGGTACATTCGCTTCAACCGTCGCCGTCTAAAGGGCGAGTACGGTCTGGAGGACACAAAGCACGCCCTCAACACCCTGTTCGAGGTTTTGTACACCCTCTGCCGTGGTCTCGCCCCCTTCACTCCCTTCATTACCGACAACATCTACCTCCGCCTCCTTCCCCACATTCCCAAGGAGCTTCGCGCTGAGGACGACCGCAGCGTGCACTTCCTCCCCTACCCTACAGTACGCGAGGAGCTGTTCAACGAGGGTGTCGAGCGCCAGGTCAAGCGCATGCAATCAGTGATCGAGCTTGGCCGCATCTGCCGTGACCGTGCCAACAAGGGTTTGAAGACACCTTTGAAGACCCTGGTCGTCATCCATCCCGACCAGCAATACCTGGACGATATCAAGTCGCTACAGAACTACATCCTGGAGGAGTTGAACGTCCGCGATCTTGTGCTCTCAAGCGATGAGGAGAAGTACAACGTCCAGTACACAGCAACAGCCGATTTCTCTATTCTTGGCAAGAAGCTCAAGAAGGATGCAGTCAAAGTCAAGAAGGCGCTGCCCAACCTCAAGAGCCAGGAGATCAAGGACTACATCAAGAAAGGCGAGATCACGATCGAAGGCATCAAGCTGGAGGGTGAGGACCTGCTGGTAAAGCGTGGATTAGCCAAGGATGCCAACAGCAAGGATCAGGAGTTCAACACAGACAACGACGTCCTCATCATCTTGGACGTTGCCAGCTACCCCGAGCTCGAGCAGGAAGGTCTGGCTCGTGAGATCATCCGTCGTGTACAAGACCTGCGAAAGAAGGCTGGCCTTGTTCCTACAGATGATGTAGGTATGGAGTACAAGATTCTGAGCGATCCCGAGAACGTCGGCCTGGAGGCAGCGTTCGAGAACCAGGGACCGCTGTTCGAGAAGTCGCTGAGGAGGAACGTAGACAAGCACACCATCACCGAGCTGGATGGCAAGATCCTTGAGAAGGACAACGACACGATCATCGCTGAGGAAGAGCAGGAGATCCAGAAGGCTACCTTCTTATTGCGCTTGATCAAGTTGTAAGGACGAGGGATAGAAATAGAGCATGTTCTGGCGCACGTTATGATATCACAAAAAGAGTAAATAGACGAAGGAATGAATGCATGAAGATTTAAACAATCATTCGTTATATCTTTCGTCAAGTCATGATGGTGCATTGCCTCACAAACTTCCAGTACTGCTTCGCCACCGTGCATCACCGTGTCTTGTACTCTTTCTACGAGATGTGAGTACTGGTCCAAATGTCGCGTTCCCACTATCTTACCAAGTAGCACTCTTTCAGCTTCATGAATTCCTTCGCACACATATCCTTGTGCACGTTGTTGTAGTCGGCAAATATGCACTTGCCATACACAGCGCTCTATGTACTACGTCAGCGTCTCCCACGGATAATCTGCAACGACATTACCGCGACGGGAGAATACACACCTCTGCCGAACACTTTCCCACCGCCGCAGCAAATTTATCGATTGGTCTAGTTCGTCCGGGCATCTTGATGTGTGTTGATGCAGGTGTCTCGATGAGGTCAAGACCAATGGCAGATGCAAAGAGCGCATAGACGTCTTGGCGCAGCAACGGTCCGGTGAATCCACGGCATCGAATGGCGGTGGTTGGTTGCGGGGATGCCCAAACAAAGCGCGTTCACCTTTGTGACGCGCAACTGTTTCTACGCCCACTTTGACGTCGTGACGCTTGGAATTGATAACCTGAGGGTGGGCGCATATTTCTTGTACATTTTTGAGCGTCCTCATCTTTGGACGCGGTTTGACGTTGGAAGAGAAGAGCTCATGTTGTCGCGAACGGGCCGCAAACTACATCGCGAGCTCGAATGCCATCCCCCATGAACGGCAGCGGATATAATACGCCTGACTTACATAGAGATGATTTGTCCGACGAAGGTATCCTCTCGATCCACGCATCTCTCCAAGTTGACAACAACACATACTGACAGAGCGCGCAGCCATCGAACTGCTCTATACCATAATCCACCGCGCCTCAGATTCGCCTGATCGCTCCTCACGCGCACTTTTCAACGCATACGAGGAAGTCCTCGAAGAACACGGCTTGCTGCCGAGCGACGATGCGGTCTTGCACAGGTTTCTGTTCCGCATGCAGAAGGATCGACGGAGAGATGAGAGCCTAGTGGAGAGGTTCCACCGCGTCCTTGCGGAGTTCGAGATTACGGTCGATGAGGCCAGCGACGACGAGGACACTGGGGATACAAAAAGAAGGGGTCCCGGGCACGGCAGCAGTATTGCGCAAGGTGGCACAAGAGGGCTCACGAGGTGGGGAAGTTTCGAAAGCTTCTTCGATGGCACGGCAGACAAGGTCGCAGGCAGCGAGGTTAAAGTTGCGTCTACGATCAAGAGGAGGGGCTCGATAGGCCATGCGCCGAACAGAGTGCATGCGAAGAGGCGCTCAACGTCAGACACTGAGGCGCTACGACTTCCACAGACGCATTTTCCGATTCGCAACCGCGTCAATGGCCAGGCGAGCAGTAGAGTTTCGTCTGGACAGCACAAGGGTCGTCACAGGAATGCTTCAATCTCAAGTCGCGGTAGCCTGCGCATTCGACGGCCCGGTGACGCCACGGCATCGCGTCAGCAGCACTACGAAGGGACGGATAGCGGCTTCACTGACCGTACGACTAGCCTGGATCTGTCGCGCGTGCAGGTTCCTGGCGTGAATGCGCCGATTCCAGACGACTTTTACGACCAGCGCGACCCGCACGATTCCACGCATTACTATCAGCAATTCGTACCTGAGCCCTATCAGCCATCAGACACGCGATTGATGGACGAAGCGGAGACGTTCGAGCACCAACGCTTGCATCGAGTAACGCGTGGCTGCATACAAGCCTGGCGGAACCGCACAAGAGACCTCATCGAGAAGCGCTACGAACAAGAAGCGCTGGCAGAAGCATACGATCGCAGGATTTTGGTAAAACTAGTCCTCGACCAGCTTCAAGACACAGCACGCGTGCGGCGCTCGAATCGCGAAACCGATCGCTTCTTTGGCCGTCTCGAGACGCGCGCAGATAAAGCTCGAAACCTCTTCCTGCTGACGAAGGCTTTCACACACTGGGCGAGATGTGCTGAGGATGAGGTTCAGCGCACATCAGTCGCGCGGCGGCACATACTGCGAACACGTTTCTTCAATGGCTGGCGCGAGATTACGGCTGTCAACGAGATGAAAGTGCAACACTTTGTACTTACGAAGTTTCTGCAGCAGTGGCGTGCGCGTACCGCGACTGTGCGTGAGAATGCGCAGTTCGCAGTCACCCTGTATGAAGAGAGTCTGGCGCAGAAAGTTTTCACGAACTGGTTCTTCCAGTTCTGCGCGATTGCCGGTTCAGCATGGCATAATGATCGACTCAAACGAAAGTCGCTGAGAAGGTGGATCGAAGTCGCTGGGGTGAGCACTGAAAAGAACGAGTCGGCCATCGCGACACGAAACCATACGGTTCTGGGAAAACTACTGAACAGCTGGAAGCAACGAACGGCGATCGTGCAGAGCCTGCAGACCCAAGCAGATGATTTCAAGCGGGCCGCCCTATTTGCATCAGGACTTTACAATCTGCACAAGCACGCACAGCTTGCGCCAATCTTACGGCAATTCCGGACGCGCATTGACGCTCGACGGATACGCACAATCTTCCAAACATGGCGACACACCGCACAAATGTCGCAAAGAGCACGGCAAGTGGATAAGCTGCGCATCATGCATAATGCATACACCGCTTGGAACGACCGTCTCCGAGTGCAAGCTCTGGAGCAAAGGATTAACGACCGTATACTCGTAGAATGTTTGTACAAGTGGACACTTGCATCGCGAGTTTCGCTCTTCCAGCGTGTGCAAGCTCGACAAGTCAAAGAGTCAACGTTCACGACCTGGGTCATGAAAACGAATCAGCGCTGTAACACTCTTGATACTGCCGAAAGGCGGTTTGCCAACTTCAAGCGAGCGCAGCTTCTGCGCACCTGCCTGAAGAAGATGGAGGTCGACGCTGCCGAAAAGAGACGTGAGGAGTGTGCTGTGACTGCGGAGTACGACCTAAAGCTGAAGCAGCATATCTTCGAGAAACTCAAGGAAAAGCTTGAGCATTTCCGGCAATTGAAGCAATGGTCTGACGACGCTCGGTTCTACGTCCTCGGAACGCGAACGTTGAAAAAGTGGAATAGTGCAACACAGCATGCACGCAGAAATCGCAGACGCGAAACCTATGCGCAGGTGAGGAGGACAGTCAAGACAAACCTTGTACGCAGACTATTCGAGGTATGGCACGTGAAAGCGGACAGGATCGCAGAGCACAATCAACAAGCGGCCTTTGTACTGGAAGATCACACTTTGCGCAAGGCAGGCACCTTGCTGCATGACTGGCACGACCGCACGCTTGCGATACAGGAGCTAGATACGCAAGCCTCTAATGTCTACGCATTCAAGCTCGGGGCGAAGTATCTGCAGACTTGGACGCGTTATCTGGACAATCTGCAGTCTATGAATTCACAAGCGGTCGCACTTCGTCAAGAAAGCATCGAAATTGCTGCAGCAGGAGCACTGAAGCGTCTCGGATGGCGGCTCTGGAACGTTCAGCGACAGGAACAAACAGCAAGAGCGTTGTTTGAACGCAACTTCGAGAAGCATGTCCGAGCCATGATACGATTCTGGCACGAGCAGACTGCGGAGCGGCTCGCCAATCGACCTGTATCACCGACGCCTACACGAAACTCTAGAGGCGGGCGAAGAAGCCCAGGTGACGACCATGACGGGTTCAACGGTGACGACGAGAACGACAACGATGAACACGAGATGAATCTCGATGACAATGGTGACGAAACGCGACGTCTCGAGGCATGGACAGCATTTGATGCCTCTGCCCTCGGTCTGAACAACGATCTCGACCTCTCGCTCTCCATCACACCAGAACGTCAGCGTACGACAACCTACCCTCTCCCTCCACCAACTTCGTCACCCAAACCTCCCTCATCGACTCGTCCACCGACTTTACGGCCGCGCACATTCCCGCAACCTGCTTTGGCACTTCGACCACCACCCATTCCTGAACCCGCATCGCCGGATCTCGAGTTCGCTGAAGACGAGCGCAGCACCTTTTGGGCAGGAACACCCGCCTACCCACCGCCCACAATCAGCAAATCACTCAAGGGCGCAGGTTACCTCAAGACACCGAGCAAACGTGCCGTCGTGCGCGCAAAGCGGCCAGAATTACCATCTAGTCCAGAGAAGCGCGTGGCAAGGCTGGGCGCAATGAGTGCACCGCCTGTGCAAATGAGAGTGGATTCCGGTGCGGCTGCAGGTGCGGGTGCTGCTGTTGGAGGTGTAACGAGTTTTCAGAGGAGATTGAGGGAGGGCGGTTTTGGTGCAAGTGTTGGCCCGTCTGGTGGTGTGCCAAACAGTGCTATGAAGGGTACCAGAGGGAGGGCTGCGAGAGGGAAGGGAAGAGTTGGGTTTGGGGATGTTAGTCAGTTTGGATAGATTGTGGTGTTGGTGTTGTATACCCATTACTTACTGCTTGGTGGAAATGGACGTTCGTGCTCAGCCTCGCGGATTCCTGCTTGGTGTGTGCGATTGGTGATTAATCGTGCAGCAGCCACGAAAGTGTCTTACACCCTCCGCTTCATTGTTGACTATCTCCAGAACTTGCCATGGACCATTCGACGTGAGGCCGATTATGTTCGAGATGCGCCACGATAGATTTCGCCTCCTTTGCATCTAAGTACGACCCAAGACGTGCAGGAGAACTGAACCTAGGAAAACCCTCAAACTGAAAGCCACGCGAGTACGACATGTGCGACTTCGGTCCACTACTTTTGATCTTCGGACGCGCACTATCGACCTCGAACGAAATAGTCACTTTCGCAAAGTTTGGTTCATCACAAGTAAACGGAACAGTATAGGGTGTTGGACGTAAAGCTTGGCCCTCTAAAAGTCTTAGTGATGGGTACTCGTACTGTGAGATGTTATTGCAAAACAGTCAGGAGCTCACTCGCGTTATCATCCACTCACCTTCAAGTCTCTTATCAGAAACGGAAATCGCCATCGCTTGAGTGGGCTCATCCTGCAGGCTCATATGTCACAGATCCTCAGTTTCAGGTCAGAAGGCCCTTGTTTTGGCCTCTGGATCTGGTTATACCTTCTTCTCGCCAACGGCACAGAAATCAGATATCACGGGCTTCAAGTTGGAGCTGCAGTTCTAGTTGCCTCGACGAGCTCAAACTCATTTTTTGGTCAACAATCGAGTTTGACTGTCCCCTCTCCTTTACGCGCTTACCCAATTAGAAGGCTCTCGCTTCGGAGATACTTGTGTCTTCTCCTTTCTTGCCACTGTAGAAGATCACGCCAATGGTATACTTAGTACCTCTTGGAAACAACTTGAAGAATTCGAGGTATGCCCACTCCCAAGTCACGTTGGCAGGCTGGCCTGCACCTGTTGTAGTGGAGTTCTGTACGAGAGCCGCTTTCTAGTTAGATGTCCATATTGCGTGGTTAGCAGTGGTGCCGCCTACTCGGACTGGCATAGCTAAACCTGTGATATCCTCCAATTTATGGAGCATACGGTATGAATACTCGTTCTGTGACCTATGCTTGCAAGCTAACGAGTACTAAATGGGAAGTGTTGGCTACAAACGACAGATTACCGGCCATGTCCGCAAACGACGCAAACTCCACCGAGTAGCCCTGAAAAGAGCCACAAAGGGTATGAATGCCTGGAGGAGGCACATCAGGTATTTTGAGCTTCACCGTCTGCGAAGCTGCAGCAACAGTCGCTAGACATAGCGTAGATAGACTGTAAACACGCATGATCGATATCGCACGCCTAATGGCTCGCTCTGGCCAACCCGTTGATGACTGACATTAGAATCATTATTCCGGTCAACCATGTGTGAAGACGCCATACTGCACACAGCGATTTCGAAAACGGCTCCACATACTTGGGACGTGGAAGTGAAGTTGAGGCTGCAGAATGTGAGGCTGGGGAAATTGCTTGTGTAATCAGTCACTGTCGGCACAGTCAAGTATTGGTTGGCGGAACTTCGTCGCTTCTGACTATAGCACATTGCGAAGTGTGGGGAACCCTTGAGGATGAGGAAGGTCAAAAGCTGGTCGACATGTCAGGATGACAGACGACAGCTACCGAAGACTGATCATTGGTCCACCGTTTGCTTGCGGACATTGCAACCATTTGGAGTGAACAATTTTTGTCTATCCTGAAGTCATTCACTAACTGCCGTAGTGCCTTCTTGTCAACGTCTTCGCATTCAAGTGCTCAAACGAGTGTTCTCCAGCTGGCACAGAGATATTTCGCGGGGTGAATAAGCGAGCACGTGCACGCCAGCTGCAATCTGCTGACGTGCTGGTTGAGCGCCTCCTCTCCTCCGTTCTTGCACTCGTAACAGCTTTGCCTTTCATCTCATCAGCGCGGATGCACGTCCCGTCAACGGGCCCGCTGTATCTCGATCCAAAGGTTCCATTGCACTTTCTCGTAAGGAAGCAGAAGACTAGGTCACGCTTCCACTGTGAAGGAGGCCAGGAGCACGCGCCAGGTCAATCGTTTCCATCTCCATGCCGGAGTACCGTGAGAGCACGCACCGCACGATGGCTCCAGTATCTCTCAAGTTCGAGGCAGCTAGCGTTGAAGCAACGAACCCAGAAGTAGTCCAGTCATTGTGAGTATATCTGGAAGGCCGATCTATGTGACACCAGGACCCCCTTCATATAATTTTCATCTATCTGAAATTGCACTACTTTACGTTATCAGCGCAACACTTTGCCTAGTCGCTCTGGTGTATTTGACCATAGACATCACTATGGCAAAGTCGTCGACGCTTCCAATCTGATAGACCTCTTACTGGTTTGTTGAATTATCTTTGTTCTGTCAGAAACACAGATAGCACAGGCAAGATGAGGCTGATCACCTCCACGCTCATGGCTTTGACTGCTGCCTTGGCATCAGCCCACTACAACTTCGAACGCCTCATCGTCAACGGTAAGACCACAGAGCCCTACGAATACGTCCGCGCCCTCGGTCCCATGGTTGGAAACGGCCAATATCTTCTTAGGGCAGAGAATGTTGCAATCCACTCGGCTGGTGGGCCTGATGGTGCTGGTGCGCAGTTCTATATCGGCTGTGCGCAGATCGAAGCTTCAGGTGCTACGGGCAAGAAGCCCAGCCCCGTTGGGAAGTTCCCCGTTATCTGTAAGCCTTTACGTGGTTCAAGAAGTGGTGAACATGTGGCTGACTTCTCGTTCACAGATAACTCTCGCGATCCGGGAATCTACTCCAACCCTTATTGGCCACCTATTGTCAACTACACGATGCCTGGTCCCAAGGTTTACCCTGATGGGGGTTCTTTCCCCACGTTCACCGCGGATCCGGCGAAGCCAGTGGCTACGCAGCCACTTCCTGCATCGTTCTCTGTGCCAAGCCTACTGCAGCATCTGTTGCGTAAGGCGTCTTGAGGTCACTGATCAGTACTTTCTGGCGTAGGACGTTTGTTAGAGACCTCTCGTTGTTTCGCTACTTTGTGCCGAATCCTTGAGTATTTAAACTCGTGTTGGAAGAATTGACATTGAGTACAAAATACGCGATCCGACTATACTTTATGGTGCTGACGTGCAGGAAAGCCGCAGAACTTTAGCGAACCAGATGGGGTCACGTTTCTGCACTAGCAGACTAACATGGTCACACCTCTACTTGCCTCCGTTTGTCTCCCACTGCGCACTGTGTGGAGCATAACTCTTAACTGGCTGAGTCGGATGCGCATGCTTGCTAACCTCCTGCCCTGGTTTTGCATACTTACTGATCTCTCTCGCTCTGTCTTCGGGTCTCTTCACTTCCACGGTTCCCTCGTAAGGCTTGCGTGCCACGTGATTGCCACAACCGGTGCAGTGGTGATCAACATCCTGGCACCAACCACAAAGAGTGGGGATGCACACGGTGATTATGCCACAGCAAAGGCAACAAAATGCGGCTGCAAGACTGTCATTTAGTCAGTTTGGTGCGTAGCCTGTGTATCATCGGTGGCATACCTTGTCTGACTCGAGTCGCTCTTCGTCGTGCGTGTCTCCTTGCACTCCTTACACCATGGACAGTCTATCAGAGCCGGGTCTTCGCCTAGACGTTCGAGACGAGTCACCATTACTGGTTTTGTGGAAGTATATTGCATTGGCGGCTCGGAACCGGGTTGTGGGTCTGCATCTCTACTGATCAAGTCAGCTTCAATCCATGATGAGAGTGTATCACACGCTTCACCTGACTTTGAACGGCTCGTCGAGAGACTTAGGCTTTGGTTGAGGATTACGGTCATGTATGACCGTCGCAATCTCCAGGGGGTTATTCTCTTCGGCTTCAAGTGTGGCGGTGTCACTTGTCTCTGTTATGTCCACTCTCTGTACATCGGATATCGCTGCGCCAGGAGTTGCAGGTGTACTCATCTTGGGCAAACATTGACAATGCAAATCTGCCCTGTCCACATTCACAGGCAGCGCTTTATGCTCGCGCGCGTGCAGGATGTTATGTGTGGCGAGAGGAGCAAGGCAGACTATCATGGGTGTGTCACAATGACTGGACGTTCCTTCATGTGATTGGATGGGGGTCCCGTTCCGTTGGTGGCTTGTTATGGAAGACTCGCTTCGCCCCTATTCGAGGCTGAAGAATCTCACCTGCATAGGAACCATAGACCCTGTGTGGGGGCCAACCTCCACTACAACACCATACAGACGCTTTCACATGGAGGAACCGCCCAGGAACATGGGTTCCAAATATATCTTGAAACGCCCTAGCACGATAATATCCGGTCATTCTTTAGGCAACCGAGTTGCGCGCACCTGTATTGGAATTAATTCTCGAGGTTGCAAGCTTGCAAACCGACCCCGCAGCAAGGTAGATCTCGACCCTACACTGATGCACCACGCGACTGCCCCTAGCATCTTGACTTACACGCCCAGTGAAATTAATATTAGCGTCTCAATACGCTCGTGATTCTGCTAGTTCCTTGTTCAACGTACTGCAAGATTCACAACTCCAACATGCGCCTCCTCAACAGAAAGACCCTACAGCTGGAGTCCTTCTACGACGAGCCTTATCCGGCGTATGTAGTCCTATCGCATAGATGGTGTGATACAGAAATGACCATCAAGGATCTGCAGGAAGGCAGAGCTCATCTACGAGAAGGAGGTCACAAGAAGATGTGGTTGACATGCGCCCAAGCCGAAGTCGACGAGATCGATTATATCTGGATTGATACATTTTGCATCGACAAAGAAAGTAGCGCAGAACTGTCCGAGTCCATCAATTCCATGTTCGCCTGGTACAACAAAGCGAAAGTCTGCTATGCTTACATGGCTGACGTCAGCCACAGAAGAGGTGGCGAGATGAGCGACGAGTTCGATAAGAGCGAGTGGTTCGAGCGAGGCTGGACGCTACAAGAATTGATAGCACCGAAGGAGGTGGTGTTCTATTCGAATGATTGGGTAAAGATTGGTACACGATCAAGCCTGGCGAACAGACTGGCTCGCATTACAAAAGTGGACAAGGGTATCTTAACTGGACTGATCGAACTACGATATGTGAGCATAGCAAAACGAATGTCGTGGGCTGCTGATAGGAAGACGACTCGGAAAGAGGATATTGCATATTGTCTGGCGGGGCTGTTCGATGTCAATATGGCCACGCTATATGGGGAAGGCAGCGAAAAGGCCTTCAGGAGATTGCAAGAAGAAATTATGAAAGACTCTGACGACGAATCCTTGTTTGCTTGGACGAACGAACGGAAAGACCAGCCCGAACTTCAAGGTTTGCTTGCGACCTCACCAGCGGACTTTCGGAACTCAGGCCGCTACATCCCGGATTACGCTGCTAGTGTTCGAGTGCCTGCCTCTACGACAGGAAGAGGGTTATGCGTCACGCTTGGCATGCGACGTCTCAAGGATGACATTTGGGTTGGCGCACTCCAATGTCCGGTCCCACCCGAATACACACAGATGCTGGCAGTGTATCTGAAGCTGCTAGATGAACCAGGCCAACAATATGCTAGGATCAAGGCAGACACCTTGTGTAAGATACCTCAGCGAGGGACGTCGCAGACCATATATGTCCGTCAAAAGCCTCTTATACCTGGATTTGACGATGTTTATCTCCATCATGCCTTTCAGCTACGGAGAATCAACATTCGCCGTCAAGATGAGGCAGATACGCACGATCTCTCCAGCGAGGGCTATGCGCTCGTTCGTACCGAGAAAAACCCACTGTGTGGTGTGGTCGAGCCTTTGCCCACCTCAGCTCAGCAAGGAGTGCCTCCTGTAACCTTTGAGATGCCGAGAGCGAATGCCAGATTGGCAGGATTGCTCGTTTTCTCACGACCAGATGACACTGAGGCGGTTGTGCTACTCGGCTCCGATCCGGGAATCGGTCCTGGTGTTCACGTTTTTTCAGGCAGCAAGCCAGCGGAGAGTCGCTCTCTGCTCAGTCGATTGTCGCTTGCAAGTCCAGGATGGGCGGACATCCCGAGAGAGGTCGGCTTAGAGGGTCCCGAGGGATTTCTCTCTTTGCATGCTTCCGGCACAGTGTTCGATTTGGACCAAGACAGGATCCAGGTAAATATCGAGCCAAAACATCACGCAGGCATTCGATATTACATGATCGACATAACGATCAAGCTGCCGAAAGTCATGAGCCTTGAGGATGTTGTACCTGTCGCAGGAGTCAACACGCACAAGATCAAACTGATAAATCCGTTCAGATCTCATAAGAAGTCAGTCACCGAAGGCATTGCGTAATTTCGTTGCTGCAGTGGAGAACCGAACGTGCTTAGGGACATGTTGGGCGTATAGAAAAACAGACTTCCAGTCGATCCAAGAAACAGCGCGGGCTTTAATGACAGTGGTGACACCGCAGACGCTGGACGCAGGTAAGGTCGATGCCGTTGAGCTTGATAACTTGCAGTCTGCATTTGACGCACGAGTGATGATGACAAGAGACGGATACGATGAAGGCAGCTCCCTCGCTGACTCAGTGTGGCGGTGGCGGGATGTCGGCATTGGGCCCGCAGAGGGGCGACTGCGGGCAGGTCTGGCGCTCCTGCAACTGCTCTGTCAAAGACAAAACTACGAAATTCACCGAATGCGAATTTAAAGTGTGGGCATGGTGAGAGCTTTCTGAAAGGGTGGTACACAAGTGGTGGATGCGGGACTGCACAGAAGCGCACATCGATCAGCTCTCATGCTATTCACCAAAGCCATGGGTACCTCAACAAGCTCATCGAATAACCCTACATTCAATTTGAGCTGTTTAACTATTATCCAATGGTTATGATCATTATTAAATTCCTACAACACCTCGCTCGCAGTTAGATGATAGTCTGCAGATGCCCGCTTTTTGCAAAGATACACCAAAGCCTCCCTTTTCTATGACTTAGCTCAAGAGTCGTATAAGCGCCTCACAAACGCTCTTGCTGCCGCCGCGCCGCCGAGCCTCCTCGCAAGTCTCCTCTCCGAAGCACCAGAGGGAATGATGCTCGAACAGTCCTGGAGGCTATCCACATCGTTACCGATGACCGCAAATCGATTCCAAGCATCAGTAAATGCAGTGTTCCAAGCACTGGTGTCGCCATCTGCGAACTCTTTCCACTTCTTTTGTGTCTATCGCGCCTTAGCTTCTGCATATTGACAGATGACCTTCTGTCCCACTTACTTCAGTGTTGTTCGCAAGCCCTTTGTCACTCTGCAGACTGTACGGAGCCGTTCCATCCAGCGTCTCCTGGTAAAACTTCAGATCGTATACACTCGGGGTCGAATCCAGACTCTTCCCTGCTTGCGCAGGGTCATCATTAACCTGTACGGCTACAGAGTGTGTACCCATAAGCGCAACAACGTCATCACCGCTGAATCCCTTCGCCGCAAACTTCGCTAGGATAGACGAAATTGAGTCTCGGCTGCCGGGCATGCTGTTCAGTGGTGCTGCTTCACTGCTGTCTTTCCGGCCAACGAGCGCCCTAACGCGAGGTCCAAGAGGACATGATGAGATTGCGACGGCGGCCGCAAACTCGATCATATCTGCTGCACTGGTGTTGTACTTCTGTGTCCAGGAGAGCAACTTTCCGCAGATGTCTGACAGACCGGCGTTCTCGGCGCGGCTGCATTCATCAGTCAGAATGAGACTACCGTCGCAGCCGTTGTTGATGCAGTCGTGGAATGGGGCGCGAATGGCGCCATGTGCGTCACGACCGCAGCCATCGAAGGCAGTCTGAAGTTCTGGGAGGACTTCTGACCAAACCTTTGGGCAGGAGTCTGTGCGAGGGAGGAGGCTGAATGCCGATGCTGTTGTTGAGAGGAAGAGGAACGAGGTTATCGCTGAAGTGTACATCTTGAAGTTGATGTCGGATTATGCGATATTAGGATGAGTAAGTGACGAGTGATTGGTGGTTATGAATAGTGAATGAAACGTCTCCAGTAGGTAGACAGCGAAAGTAGGGCAACCCAATATCATCTCTGACACAGCGTTGAGACATACCAAATATATAGGTGAAAGCTTGCCTGAGCTGTGAAAGTTGTGCGAGCCGTGATACCCACCGCTACCTATCACAACTCGTATAGTTTGATCTGACATGTTAGATCTGACGAAAATCTGCTCAATGAGTGGTCACGGTCAACGACCGCCACCACAGTAGGAGTGTTGCTTCCCCACACATCCGTGAGCGTGAGCACTTGAGAGCGAAGACTTCTCCACATATCTTTGATCGCCTCGTAGCTAGCAACCAACTGCCTTCAAGCTGACAGCCAACTGCCGTCTCAAAGAGTGCTTGCATTGGTTGTTGCTTCTCAGCTCTCCTGGCATTGGTGGACGTACACCATCGCAGCCGGACAAGCCTCGCTCAACGCCAGTAAAACCCGGGTCAAGATTGGCGCAGGGTTGATGTGCACGAAGCTTCGCAAAGCCTAGGTGCAGGTGCGCCATAACATGACACGCAGGCAGTGCTGTTGCGGTGCTGAATGTGGCTCAAATCGGTACGTCGATCTCTCGTGACGAGAGCTGAGGTTGCCGAAAGCGCAAAGAACGAGCCGCTAGCATGCAGGGCTGACCCACATCCATGGCTTTTCCGAAAGCCTGGCGCGAGCTGAAGCTCCGGTCAACGTGGGGAACCGAAGATATGGTCAAAGCGAGCGGTTCGTTTGAAATGGAAAAGTGACGGGTTTGTGTGTTGAGGGCAAGGCCAGTTCCCTCGGCGTACTTTGGCGAGGTTGCACGACGTCATTGATCAATATGTCACGACGTTGAGCGTTCCGTGCACGACATCGACACCTCACGACTTTTGGTGAGAGGTCTAGAATGCTGGTGTTGTAGAACAAACAAGAAGCCTTGTTGAAGAGTACCAAAACTGTAGTCAGCCTTACCAGCGCCAACGTGTCCGGAGGTCTTACGTCCGGGCTTCCCCTCCACCCACCCAGCAAATCGGCATCGTAGGTGAGATAGCGAGTACCCCGCTACTGATCGGCAGTTGACCGGTGTTGTGCAGATCACAGTCGAGTCAAGCTTTTGGCGACCGGGGTGGCGGTCTGGGGATCTCTTACTGCTTTGGGCAAGGCTGGTGAACTGAGCCTGCCATTCTTGGAACTACACGTCGGTCGCACAGTAGTGCAAGGGCCAATAGAGCATTTGTTTACTGTTCTCTTAGCATGTGAGCTGCCAACACCTCCGCGTCAGATTAGACTCTGCTTATGCTCACACCACTTGAGACTAAGGCTGACCGCCTCGCTGACATTGTTCCTGGACAGCGTGTTGGTGACACGAACGCACCAAACAGACAGCATTCAAGCAAGTCGAAATTTTATTTGAAAAGCCTTCCTGGAACACTCTTCCTTGTAGCTTTCAAAGTAAACACGTGACGCAGTGACAGCTATAGATTCAGAAGAGGTGAAGGTGCGGGGACGCTGAGAAGTCAGTAAATTCTTCCGCTTGCTATTATGCTGACTTGGAGCTGTAATGCACAGATAGACTCGCGAAATCAGCGTTGACTGCCGCCGTAACTCCCTCTTCTGCCTTTCCACGCAGCTCATGGCCTTCTACCAGCCTCTGCTCCCATCGTATACGCGCCCAAGTTTAGGTGCAACCTTGGCTGAACCAAGTCACTGACGGATATCACTCTAGTAGTTGGATTCCCTCTTAGGTACTGCCCCCCCCCCCCCAACTCTTCTTCCAGAATCTTCAAATGATCCCCCAACTTCCCCTCAACCTCGACCTCTGACTCTTCTTTTCCCTTAGAATCTTTCTCCTTCATCAGCGCCCCAGCGATCCTTCGCCCCTCACTCCAACTCATCTCTTCATCTATCTTCAACCGATGAGCAACCAGAAATCAAAATCCCGAGCCCCAGTGCTCCTTCACATACTCCAGTTCGTGTACGGCGCCTCATACCTGAGCGTTTCACGTTCAAGCCGTGCCCGCTCAGTAATAGTCTGCCAGCGCACGCGTTCCTCGTCCGACCAGTGCGCACTAATAATCCAGCTCCCTCCTTTCTCGAACGAGCTTGAACCAAAGCGCACCCCCTTTGGCGGCAGGACAGCGAGCGAGAAAAGACTGTTTGGTCCAGCTTGGAAGTGAGCTACTTGCTTGCCACGTAGAAACAAGCCGCCTCGAGATGGCGGACCGCCTTCACGCACCGAGCCACCGAGACTGATGTCGTATACTTTTGACAGTGGTAGGCCAAGGACGTTGCAGAAGTAGGTAGGTACGTGGAGCACGTTGTGAAGTTCGATTGTGGAATGGCCCCATGTGGTGAAAGAGTCCGGGAGTGCCTTGACCGGGAGTGAGATAGTGCCGATGCCTAGCACGGCGACGGGGCGGCCGATGCGGTAGAGAGATGTGAGGTGTGAGGAGAAGGGCGTGTAGGATGTGAACCAAGCCTTGTCTTTGGCGACACTATGCTGAGGTCAGTAAAGGAGACGTATAAGTGTGGGTTACTTACTGCACGTTAGATGAGTCGGAGTAGATCCAGTCAGGACATAAGCCAGCGCTGGTAGGTAAGGGCATGTTGTAGGGCGACGGAGCTAAGATCACGCACGTTGAGGTGATAAAGAACAGAGTTTTTGTGCTACAGTGAACACGCACTGTAATAGCTGGCCGTGATTCGCGTTTGCGCTTCGCTTTCGCAACAGAGTGAAAGGCATCGTTAGACTTTTTCCCGCTCCCCACGACAAATTGGCATGTGATACGTGCATGTATCTCATGGCCATACGTTGAAGTGAAGCATGCGTGTTCACGTTCGTGTCTGCCTGAGTAGCTACGCATCAATGGTCAGTACCCCCCCCCCCCAAACTCGTGCGCATGATGTCTCCACTCACTGTACAAAGACGGTGCCAAGAGTTCAATACCGACTTGCTAAAATAAATATAAATCTCCAATCGCAAGCTGTGTGTACAAACTGTAAGCGTAAGCGGTATTTCGCAACTCGATAAAAGCTGCCAATGGATCTGGAGGTTATCAAGATGCCAACACTCTCTGAAGGCTTCAGTCAGCTTCAGATACTCGTGTACGTTTATGCTCACATACAGCAACATATCTGCAAGCTTTCGCAAGTTATCGACAGACCAATGGGCGCTCTGACTGCCTCTGGGGTCTGATATTGGAGGGCTGTTAGCAGATTTTCGGAGACGCTAGAAGCGGGTAGTTCAAGACGGAAATTGCCATTAACCATAAAATCCACGTATTTTCACAAGGAATATGCCATATAGCTGTGCTTACCTCTTCGATGATCATGTAGTCCTTCAATCCGAACCTCTCGGAATCAGACCATTTGGGCGGCTTTGCATCACCTCCGACTCCCTCGGCACCATCTTGGAAGACATCGTGACACAGTTCATGGTTGGCAACATTACAGACGTTGATCACTGTATACTTCGGGTTATCGTCACTGACGCTCATTCCTGCGACTCTACGAATGACGAATGGGAAGTTAGCGCCAAACAGACCAACAAGCACATCACCGCGATGTACGCCGTTGACGAGATCAGGATGGTACGTCGAGCCTACGTGGCCTTCTTCTGTCACGAAGACGACCGTCGGCACAATCGCTTTATAAATCCGGACAAGTAGGATAATCCAGGTTCCGTCTTCGGGACTTCTTGTGCTTGCCCTATATATTCCCGTATAAGATCATTCTCCGGCCGCACTGGGCAAAGCCAGATCATAATTTTCCTGACTGCAGAGTATATCCCTCTCATGAGCTGGACTCGCTGAGTTCGCTCTCTGACATCCTTTTGATTGATGCATAAAGCATCGATCCATAGCACCCTAGTTTTACCTACGTCTGCACCATGTCGAAGATGTTGAAATGCAGAGTCAAGAAAGGATCCGATCGTGATGCTGTGTCCGTCCAGTATAGCACTGCGATCCAAGCTATGCTTACCCGAGTATACGAAAGGGCATGGTACTCTCGTGGATGCTCATCAAGCTTTTTGACATGGATTGTCATTATGAGGGGGTCATTAAAATCGCCAGGCGCAAGCTCCAATATCCAAATTTCGTGTAGTGCTGCATTCAGGGTCTGGTATGGACCCCATATTGGGCCCCGTCCGAGTTCTGGGGGCTGTTCAGGATTATGAAGAGAAAGCTTAAAGTGAGTGTAGGTATAAAAGCGACAAAGCAAGAGGTGCAGGCGCGTCTTTTACGCGGACGCCCCCTGCAAACGCCCAGGCCTATCTCTCGCATACACGAAAGTTAGACACAAGCGAAGCAAGGATACCAACATCCATACACCTCACCCAGGAGTCGTTCGATTGAAGTCCCAGGGATGTTAGTCAAAGCCAACGACAAGACAACGCACCTTCAGAAAAATAAGATGCGAATTGGTATCATCTAAAACTCCTGACACACCTGATCATTAAGTCCACTCGTAGCCAAATACTCCACCTTACTCTCACCAGCAACCAAATCAAAGTGCGTCGAGTAACTCTCCGGCTGTTGCACCCCTTTGATCGTATACAACACCCAATCACCTACCTCCCTCCCCTTCACCCCCTCCCACTCCTCCATCCTAAAGGCAGGCACAATAGTCCCCTGCTTACCATACTTCGCCGCCACACTTGCAACGACCTTCGTACCCTTCTCCACTTCGCTCTTGCGCACTGCAGCAACAAGTGTCGCGTCTTTGTCCACACGGCAGGACTGCGCATTCTGGTAGAGGATGGTGTCGTCGAGCGGAAAGCCATTGCCCGCGTTATCGTACATTGTTTGCGCGCCGGTGGAGATACGGGTCACGGTGGCGGTGAAGCTCTTGATGCTCGTGCTGGTGGGCAGCGCGATGGAGAACTCGTGCCACTTGAACATTTCGCCGAAGATACCGTTTGAAGTGCCGAGTTGGAAGTTTGCCGGGGTGGTTGTGATGGTTGTGTTCAGGGTTGAGTTGTTGATTGGGTTGCTGCGCGGTGTGTAGGTCAGGGTAACGCGCTCGTCGTCGTACGTGTCGGAGGTGGTGAGGAGACGGATGCGGCCGGTGAGCGTGATGTGGCTGGCGTTTGTGAGGGAGAAAGATTGGATGTATGGCTTGAGCGGAATGGGCTCGAGGGGTTCGGTGAGTGTTACGGTGGAGGGGACGGTGTCGAGCATACGGGCGAAGATGTCGGTGCACATGGACTGGAAGGTTTTTGCATCTGAGGCAAGAGCCTTCATGGTGACATTTCCATCGGCAGCGAAGATACGCTTATCGGAATTGAGGGTGTCGTTGTGAGCAACGACGAGCGGATTTTGCGTCGTACCGTCAAGGTACTCTGTCGCCACTTTGGTGTCGAATGTGTGGTCAGTCGTATCGAAGTGAACGACATTGTCCTCTGCATTGTTCTCGGTGATCTCTGGAAACGATTTGCCGTGTACTCCTCCCATGGTATGGCCACAAGCCACCATGGCGATCATGTCCTCTGATTTTATGTTAGTTGATCACGTTGAGTAGTTCGAAAAGGATCACCTCGTACCGGTACTGAAGCCAGCCTTAGCAAACATCTGCTTGTGAGTGTCCAAATCCTGCTGCGGCTCGGGCACACCCAGAACACCACCTTCGGTCGCATCGACACGACCAACACGCAGCGGAATCTTCGGTCCACCGCAGTTGCCTATGGCAAGGACTGTCGAAAGAGCGACGAGATCAGCAGCCGATGTGCGAATGCTGTAGTAATTATTGGTGAAGCCAAAAGTGCCGTTGAAAGCATCGCCGGTGTTCTCAGCGCGGTCGGTCTCAAATTGGATGGACGCGTCCAAGCCGCCAACTCCGGTGGCTTTGTCAAATGTTGCCATGTCGTGGAAAGCTGTTCGGATCCATTCTGCTGCAGTCTGGCGCCCAGGGTCACTACTGCGTGTGCATGGCGTTATACCTAACGACGGTGAATTCATAAGCCTTGCGGAGGTTTGATCATGTCAATTACCGTCGATAAAGCCTTCGTGGATGTATCCGCTCTGTAATACGAGGAGATCCTCCATCCTGTCATGCTTGCTCGGCCAAATATACTCGGCTGTTGCAGGCAGGACGTTGAGTAAGCCGGCTTGGGCCAGGGCTAGCGTGGAGACCTTCATTGCTAGGGTGAACGAGTGACTGGGACAAACGAATGTATACTAGAAAAAAAAATAGAACGTAGATGCGATGTTCGCAAGAAACTGACCATGTGCAACTGTTTAGGAAGGATTCGAGTATTTGTACTTTTCGCAAAGCATAGCGAATTGTAATTACAACCCTAGCGGTCGATCTCAACACCACAAACTCTGCGCCCTGTGCGTACTATGCGTCACACACACAGCTGTCGTGTGGAGCCAATGGTAAGGAGGAAATTCAGGATGACACCTGCTGTTTCAGGAAGTCGACATACAGGGATCCTCGGCCACCACACGATCAACACCCACCGAAGCCCACTGGCAGTACACGGACAAAAGTCAAGCTTTGCCAGCCTTGCCTTCCTTTCTCGTGTTCGTATCAAAGTTGGAAGCCTAGATATCGGAGTAGCATCGGCCGTGATCCGTAAATAGATACGCGAGGGTGGTGTGGGGTCAAAGCGGCTGTGGCGGGTGAAAGTGCCCGAGGCACGGATGGCCTTCGGCGAAAAGCCGTTGAGGCTCCACAGATGTATGTCGAGTTGTATGCTCAGACCAGTGTCGAACACCGTTCCAGAAGCTCAAAAGCATTTTGTGTGATGTCGAAGATCCCATCCTTTACCTAGGGTGGCGATGAAAGCACTATCTTTGCGTGCCCCCGCTTGCGTCTTGGCTCAAACCGAGTCGTCTCCATCTCATGACCATCTTCTGCTCGTAGTATCGCGACTCGTATTTGGTGTATCGATGTTGTGACTTCCACTCGTATCGCAGCCGCCGCCGGAGAGCTTATCGCTGTCCGCAGCTGAGGACCTGCTGCTACTTCCTCCCCTCGACCATAATGATGTGATAACCCTCACTTGTCTTGACCTCCCCAATCTTTGGCGCACCGGTCGTGCTGGGCTCGAGTTCGTATGCGACCTTCTCGAAGTCAAGCATAAGGCTGCCGCGGACCTTCCAGCCTAATGAGCCGCCTGGTGGTTGTTAGTATCGTGTATGCTTGCAAGGCTCCTTTGTAGGCATTGCAGGTACATACCTTGCCGTGCCTTGTCCTCGCTCATCTCCCTGGCAACCTCGTCGAATTTGGCGCCATTCCGTATCTTCTCGAGCGCCTCCTCCTTCTTACTGTGCTTCTCGCAGAGGATGTGCCGGACGTTGATTGATGTCGCTGGCTTGAGCTTGCCCTTCCCACCTCCTGCATCTTTCCCTTCGCCTGAGTCTTTGCCCTTGCCTTTGTTCTTCGGCGCCATGCTGGATCGCCCGTCTTGTGGAGCGGAAGAGGTAGGTGACGGTCGTTTATGGAAGATGAAGAGTGTAGTGAGTAGTTGCAAGTGTGGCATATACCGTATCAAAGACGATGGACAAGACGAGACAGTCGGTTGTAAGTTCTGATTCCCAGCAGTGAGCTTGTGCGGGGCGGCAGAATACACGCATGTGGGGCTGGGCGGTAAGGGACCAAGAAATGATGGATAGTACCAAGGACACCGATGCAGATCACATTAAGGCGAGCACATCGAATGAAGCAACTAGATAGTCATCATCCATATGACATTTGATACTATTCACAGTTGTTGGCTCTGTTTGCCTCTTTCCTGCCATCTTGGTAGGTACAGAAACTCAGAAGACCGATGCAAGGACACCTTTGCCTCCAATCCGTCCCAATCGTTTCCTGTCTTCGTGACTTCCGACCTTGACCTGGACTATCCACGTCCCTGGTTGCAGGGCCCGGGAAGCGGCGCAGCTCGGAGCTGGCGAGGCAGCATGCTGAGTTGCTTAACGTAATGTAGGGTCTGCCCATCGATATGGTAGCTTTTCATCCCTTCCCATTGATCGTTACGCCGTTCAGCTTGTTCTGCGCCAGGACCATGTCCATGAAGCTCTTTCTTGGCTTGTGTTTCTTCTCAAGCTTGTGGTCCACGTCAACGATGTGTATGCGCCTCCTCTTGCACTCAGATTTGACGTCTCCAAGCAGAGGCTGCAGAGACTCGATCTTCTCGACCTCCGCAGCCAGGAGCGACTCCTCCACCCAGTACAAGCCCTCCATTGCCAGAAATTGGTTTTTGGCTTCCCGTATGCTTTCCTGAATCTTCACATAGTCAAAGTCTGGCGATCCTTCCATTGGGAACCGGAAATCTTGGGCAAGAAGCGCAACATCGTATTGGCGCAGAATTGCGTCTCGTTGCTTACGCGTTACGGGGATGCGATGCCAGTCAGAGTACGGGCTAGAGAGATGGGCAAGGTCGAGTTCAGGTAATCCAAGGATTCCCACAACTTGGAAGGAGCAGATGTAGGTCTTGTCAGACGTGGCGCTTGAGTCGCGAAGGTCTTTCGCTGTGGCGTACAGAAGAGGTAGGAACACGGGCGATACACCCAGCTCCTCACCAGAGAAGTGTAACGGTCGGTCGGTACCCAGCTCGCAGGCGCGCCGTAAAGCTCGTGGAAGCTTCGCAATGCGCGTTTGCCGTGCAGCAAGCTGCTCTTGTTTTCTTGCTTCGTCTTCAGCATGCTTACGCGCATCTTCCTCCTCCTGCTTACGGGCTGCCTCAGCCTCCTCGGCTTCTTGTTTGATCTTCGCCTCTGCTTCCTCCTTCTTGCGAGCCTCTTCTTCTTCGGCGGCCTTACGAGCAGCCTCCTCTTCCTCTGCCTTACGGGCCTCGGCCTCTGCAGCTTTACGCTTGGCTTCTGCCTCCAGTCGTTGCTCCTCGGCGCGGCGCTCTTTGACAACCTCTGGAGTTGCGATCCTCTCTGGGGGCGCAGGCGTTGATTTGGCGGAGACAGTAGGTGTCCTCTTTGCAACGTGGCCGTCTGTGGAAGCATCCGACAATCGTCGCTTCTTGATCTTGTCGTCAATCGGCCGGTATTTGATCTTGTTCTTGCTGACAGGCTTGCGTTCATCGTGAGACTCCACCTCAGGTGTAGGTCTAGCGCTGGCAATCTTCTCGATTTTCTTATGAACCTTGGGTGGTGATGACTTTTGGTCGTTTTCCTCGTCACTCTCGTTCGATCTTGCGCGTGCTGAGCGTTTCGTGATTTCGTTATCGTCGGAGCGCGCTTTGAGCGGCTTCTTGACGGGCTTGGCCTCCTCGCCTTCGCTGAAAGACCGTTTCTTGATCTTTCGGGTCGGTGCTCGTACTTCGTCCTCGTCGCTTTCTTCTTCTGAAGACTCGTCGCTCACAACCCTCTTTCGTCTCTTCACTTCCGTACCAGACTTCAGGCGTCGAGCTTTCTGAGGTGCCGAGTTTGAATCTGACTTCTTCAATTGGACACGCTTTACGTCCGGTCGAGGAGAATGCGACCGCTCCCGTCGGGGAGAAGATTTGCGTTTCATGCGCGCAGCTGCTGGGTTCGGTGCCTCCTTCTTGGTTCTCCGCGGACTTCTGTGGGTAGAACTGTAGTCTTCGCTGGCCTGCTTGAGCATGTCCCTCTCTTCTTCCCACTTCGGACCTTTCCGATCCTCAGCAATTTCCCAGTATGATTTGCCCTCCTTGTTCCGTCTGGTCGGATTGAAGTTGTCCTGCTCCAGCAACAAAGAGACAATCTTCAGAAGTCCACGCCCAATGGTGACAGTCATGGGCGTCTCAGGGTGCTTCGAAGGATCTGGGTCGGCTTTCAGGCCGCTGGCGAGTAATATGCTAAGGATGTCATAATGTCCGGCTCTTGCTGCAGCGACACCACAGGTGATGTTCGGCTTGATGTTGCTGCTAAGAAGCTCTCCAACAGCGGCAATATCACCATCCCCGGCCTTTTCAATCAAGGTCTCGACGTTGTACTCGTTGTACAGCAACCGCGAAGCGCTCTTGCCTTGCTTCGGTTCAGGTCTCTCACGCTGTTCGGTTGCAGAAGTGTTGGTCTGCCGTCTCATAGCTTCTTTGAGCGCTTTTTCGATCTCCTCGCAGTCCTCGTCATCACGATCGAGGACGTCGATCGCACGTTGACCTTTCTTGTTCTGATGATGTGGGTTGACGCGTCCTCTATCGAGAAGAATTTTGACGACTTCCAGATGCCCGTTCTCAACAGCATCAATCAGAGGCGTGTCACGGTCTCCAGATTCGCAGTCCGTTCGACAGCCCTTTTCGATGAGGAATTCCACAACTTCAGCCCAGCCATTTAGCGCAGCCTTCTGCAGAGGGGTGATGCCAGCGAAATCGGCTTGATCCAGCTCGCCTTCAGCTTCCTCGAAAGCTGCTTTGACAGCGTCCAGATCGCCCTTTTCACTTTCTCTCGCCAGTCGCGTCGCACCGAATCTATCGGTTTTCCGTCCATGGGGCATCGTCCGCGCAGGGGAGGTCAAAGCGCGATGAGTGGCGCGCTTTACACGGGTATGTGGATTTGCATCAGTAGCTCGTGGTGAAGATGAGCGTTCAGAGCTGGAGTCTGAGTAGCGCTCTGTCGTTACAGCAAGGCCCGCATCCCTGCGTTTGCGTCCTGCGGCTCCAGAAACAATGGACTGTGTCGACTGTGATCGCTTGTGTGGGCGGCCAAAGGCTCCCTGAGAGAAAGTTAGCAGAGCAACAACAAAGCCAAAATGGCAAGTCCGACACGTACAGTCGCAGGCGAGTTGGGTTGCGTGCGGTCCTTGAGCCCTTCTGTCTTAGCCTTCTGTCGGGGAGGTTCTAGCTTGCCAAACTCGTCCCGCAGCTTGCGCTTTCGACTTTCGACCGTAGACGCACTACGGCCTCTTGTGGCAGTCTGCGTAGGGGACAATGTGGGACGAGGCGGCGACCCAGCTGGGCTGGTGTCCTTGGTTTGCCGTGAGCCGGTGCTTGGAGAGGTAGGTACAGGACTCTTTCCATCGTCAGAGCCATCTTTGAGGTGTCCGTTCGACTTGACGTTCTTGACATCGCTCGATCGTCTGCGGCCATTCTGCGGTGAATGCGAATGCGTGTTCTCTTTGATAGATTCGAGGCGTGCGGGTTCATCCTCGTCGCGCTCTGTCTTGATCACCTTCTTCTCGTTCGCGTCATCGTCTCTGGACAAAACGACCGTCTCGGCCTCGGATTCGTTGTCGTCGTGGTCGCCATTCTGGGTAGCTGGCACATTCTCCTTGGCCGAGGGCGAGGTGGCCCTGGGTGCAGGCTGGACGGGGTCCTTCTTGTCGTCGCGCGGGCTTCGAGGTGGATCGAGGGATGCGTTCAGGTCGCCATTACTGGTCATCACGCATATAGGGGACAGGACACGGGAGTTCCTGCCTCATGACGGCTTGCAGAGCAAGGGACGACAGGCGTGGGCGGCAGGCGGCAGGCGGCAGGAACGCGGCGCTTATCGTCCTAACGCGGAAGAGCCGTCGCGTGATGGGGTGTTGTGCCCGCTGCGACACCAAAGGGAGCGGCACGAGGTGGGCGGCGGCGTGTTGTTGTTGTGATGGGAGGCGTGTGGAGGTGCTGGAGGAGAGCAGGCGGAACAGCGCTGGACGATAGCAGGCAGAGGCTGTGGGCCACTCAGCGTGCTGCACCATCACTGGCCTGCGCCCGGTCCCAGCTGTGCCCAGGCCAACCCTGCACTACGCAAGCGTCGCTCGCGAGGCTCGTCATTCTTGCTGCAGCGAAGAAAGACGCTTCGATGTATGAGCAAGAGGACGAGACTGCGAGAGTTTGGCGAAAGGATAGGAGGCAGTTCTTAGGGCGCTGCCCGCACCCAGAGTCGGCACTGCGAATTCCTCACTCCCTCAACCACGCTCCCAGCACACAGACAGAGCAGCCATGGGCGAGGCAGCCAAAATTGCGCTAGGCGGGGATCAGCGCGTTAATTAACCCCATCAGTCCAGCCTGCATGCTTGCCCGTCACCGCGGTTTGCCTGCACATGGGGGCGGGAAGACAGTAACAAGTTTCAGAACTTACTGTTGCAGAGTCCAGAAAGGCGCTGCAGTCTTGCAGCAACGTTGCAGCGGTACCGTAGTGCGCCGACATTCACTGGGTGAGGCTGCTCGATGAGCGCATCCGGCCACAGTGGATAAGGTTCCGCTAATTAGCCCACCAACTTGAAACGAAGCCACCAAAACAAGCAGCGCGGCCAGTTCATCATTCTTTCATCACACCTCTCTCCGCACCGCTCCCCACGAGCTCCAAACTTCGTGATCGAGCCTCGTCATGTCAGCGTCAGCGATCGGGAGTCAGTTCGAGGGACTACTTAGTCCAGCAGTCCTCCTGCGCGCTTTCTACATCGCCGCGTCTCTTCTTGTATTGCGACACCAGCCGGCTTGATCTGCACTACACTGACCGGCTCTGCTTAATAGATTGTTGTCATACAGGCCATTCCGGCTCTGCGCAGCCGTTTTCTTGCCTACGGCTCTCGTGCGACGTCACCATCCGGTCAAGCATCAGCAGCACCGAGTGAGGCTTCTGTCATCAGCCAACTCCTCGACTACGCTGCAACATTCCAGGTGCCACACAACTACTTTACGCACTTCTATGTCCTCTCTGTCGCTTGCTCGCTTTTCTGGGGATGGTGGCTGCAGGTGTGGTCTGCCAACAGGCAGCTGCAGACCGTCTGGGGCTTGATGCTTCTACAGGGCGTGCGCCGCTTGCTTGAGTCGAATGCATACACATCGACGAGCAAGAGCAGGATGTGGTTCGCTCATTGGCTGCTCGGGCTCGTCTTCTACTTGACCATCAACGTTGCCGTCTGGATCGAGGATCCCGCTGGTAATGCTATTGGTTTGGCATTCACTGCGCTATTACCTGCAATTCTCATGGCGCATGTGTTGCAACACTCGTACCATGCATATCTGTACTACCTACGCACCAAGAACAAGGGATATCAGCTTCCTACGCACCGTATCTTCTCGAACCTGCTGTGCCCGCACTACACTTGCGAGACGGCAATCTACCTTATGTTGTCAATTCTGGCAGCTCCTGAGGGCAGAGTCGTGAATTGGACATTGCTCTGCGGTGCGGTATTTGTAGCGGTTAACCTTGGAGTAACAGCAATAGGCACGAAGGAGTGGTACATGGAGAAGTTTGGCAGAGACAAGGTGGGTCCGAGGAAGAGAATGATACCTGGCATCTGGTAGATGATGCAGATGGTAAAACAAAGGATTTCGATTCGAAATTAGCATATCCAATGCAATTCGATGCTTCCTTAACCACCTTCCTTTTTCGGCAGTTTTTAGACCTGTTATTCTAACCGAAATCGAGCGGCCTTTATCCTCCGTCCAAGTGCTGCGATCGTTGGAATTCGACATGCAAGCCACCATCTTCCACCACCAGGATGCAATACCCGGGCCGGCTAATTTACCAGCCCTCCCGTTGGTGGTGGGGCAGTAGCGGGGCATCTTGCAGCGAAGGGCTGAAGGGCGGGACTACAAATGCGCGAGCTTCATCCACTCTCGCGTCATCAGCTGTTGGTTTGAGAGGTTGAGAGAACTCAACAACTGCAGTCTTCCCTTCAATCACTGGCAAGTTTCCAGTTCAACTCTCCCTCACTCATCCCCATCATCTACAGCACGGCAAGATGTCTACAGAAGTACCCAAGGACCTTCCAGAGATGGAGTACCGTTTCGTCGGCAGGAGTGGTCTCCAGATCTCTGCCATCTCGCTTGGGGGCTGGCTCACCTGTTCGTTGCACACTACGATCTACGAATCGCAATACTGATCATGCATAAGACGGAGGTCATGTTGGCGACGAGAACACGTTCGCCTGTCTCAAGGCCGCCTTCGATGCTGGCATCAACTTCTTCGACGCCGCCGAATCCTACTCCGGCGGTGAATCCGAGCGCGTCATGGGCCGCGCCATCAAGCACTTTGGCTGGAACAGGAACGACATCGTCGTGTCGACAAAGGTAGCACCCTCCCATACCGGTCCTCACAGGCATCCTCGCTGACCTGCCATAGATCTATTGGGGCACCCACAACTCTGCTCTTCCCTCCCCCCGCAATAAGATCAACAACCTCGGCCTCTCCCGCAAACACCTAATCGAAGGCACCGACGCTGCGCTTGCGCGCCTCCAGCTCACCTACGTAGACATAATTTACGCGCACCGCCCCGACCGACGCACGCCCATTGAGGAGACCGTGCGCGCATTCAACTTTCTGATCAACACCGGCAAGGCTTTGTACTGGGGCACCAGCGAGTGGCTGCCAAGCGAGATCGAGGAGGCGTGGGCGGTGGCCGATAAGCTGGGACTTATTGGGCCGGTGGTCGAGCAGCCGGGATATAGTTTGTTGAGAAGGGAGAAGGTGGATGATGAGTTCAAGAATGCGAAGTTGTTTGAGAGGAGGGGGCTGGGGTTGACGGTTTTCTCGCCGCTGGCGGGTGGCCTGCTGACGGGAAAGTATGTTGACGGTGTGCCAGAGGATTCGAGGTTGAAGACGAGTGATGATCCGTACATTCAATCTGTCATCAAGACGGTGGACACGCCCGCTTGGAAGGAGCAGCAGGACAAGATCAGAAAGTTGATTGAGGTGGCCAAGGAGCTGGAAACGGATGTTGCGACGCTGTCAATGGCGTGGGTGTTGAGCAATCAGAATGTCTCCAGTGCGATCACCGGGGCGAGCAGGCCGGAGCAGATCTACCAGACTGTCAAGGCGATCGATGTGTATAGGAAGTTGACGCCGGAGGTGCTGCAGAAGATTGAGGATATCTTCCAGAATAAACCAGCAGAGGTTACGCCTAGGTTTGGTGTTTAAGCTTAGATTAAGGCTGGGGAAAATGGCGTCAAAATGGAAGTCGATGTCTGCGGCAATGTTTTCTTATTTTTGAAACTATCTTGATAGGTTTAGATCCTGGTGTTTGGTCTTCGCGGTCGCGCTTTCGAAATATGGCACCCTTTTAAAGGGTTCGACCATGTAAGTGTATGTGAGTATACGGCAACTACCTG
Source organism: Nothophoma quercina (assembly GCA_021642125.1). Lineage (NCBI taxonomy): Eukaryota > Fungi > Ascomycota > Dothideomycetes > Pleosporales > Didymellaceae > Nothophoma > Nothophoma quercina. The sequence goes on along the minus strand of JAKIXB010000044.1, from coordinate 205,221 downwards.
AATATTCCATTAGTGACTTCAAGTGGAGAATACCTCGCTAAGCCTAACAGTTCCCCACACGAAGTTCCAATCGATGGTCCCCCCCCCCCCCCAACAAACAAACAAACAAAAAACTCAATCTTGATATCTTGACACTGATTATTTGTATTCTCTAAAGCCTAGTTGCTTCTATAAATAGCATGCTACTGTGGCTGAGCGCCTATATGCTATTTAGCAGCACAACATTGTATATTGAGTACTGCATACGCCAAAAAGTACATTGCCAAGAACAACACCAACGCCTTCTATGCGTTGACAGAACAAGCGCAGCATCAACAAAAGAGGGCTCAGCCGGGATTTGAACCCGGGACCTGCTACATCTTCAGTACTCAGTACTTGGGTGAATTCCCGAAGCAGCAATCATACGACTGATTGGTTGTTAGAAAGGACAGTGGAGAAGAGAGCTTTCGAAGCTTACCTAGACCACTGAGCCTACATGTCACCTGTGAGATTCGAACTCACGCAGATTTCTCTACTAGAATGCTACCTTCATTGAAGGCAAAGAATCCCGGGGGATTCGCTTGAGTCTAGCGCCTTCGACCGCTCGGCCAAAGTGACTGTTCTATTTATAGAATGCTCAAGAATATTTGGATAGATAGAGGACAAATGTCAGGTGCCCGGTTGAAGACACAAGGTGCTGTACCAAAATGTGTGGTCTGGGTCACAAGCGAATGACGGGCAGGTGGGGAATCCACAGGCTTAGCCCTTGCCCAAGCTTTGAGCCAAGTTCATAAGCCACTACCTTAAGACAGAAGAAGCACAACCGTCCTTTTGCTATGTTCACAGGCAAGACTTTAACGTAGCATCCTTGCGTTTTGCAGGTAATGTCCTTAATGTGACCACGCCGAAAACGGTACAGTAGGTAGTCTTTATTGCCTTGCTCAACTGTTCAAATTCTTAATTGTACACTTTGTTTGCCGAGACACCTGTGAATATCCCTCTTGAGCAACATTCTCCAATCCTTCGACATCCTTATGGTCAGATATCTGGAAACAAGATCAGGGACGTGAATCCTTACCACACTTCCATTCGTAGTAGGGTTGAAGTTCGTCACTGCGTCGCAAATGCCGCCATAAGAAATTGTAAACTTCATGGTTAAGGTTGCTGTGCCGTTCTCGAGACGAAAGGCCGTTACCGCCATCGATAGGGAATGTTAGTTGAGAGATCTCAATAGAAGTCTTGCGAGACTGGTCCAATCAGTATCTGAGATTCGGAAGAGTAAGGGATTTTTCGCACGATGACGAATGCAAACGGAAATAGTCTCGACGATGGTCATCGACTGAGCGGAGATGCTGATACGCGGCTATGCCATCTGTGAGCTTTGTTCGGTGTTGATCAGTGAGCATGATGGCTGTTCAAAACGATATTGCAGAGCTGAAGCTAGACGCTGTGGAATCGCAAAAACCTATCAATCACAAATCGCACGCAGGAGCTTGTCGTCAATAGACGAATCATGTTTGGTGATGATCAACCGTTTAGATGGCCGCATTGCGACTGGATAATCAAGTAGTATCTGCGTCACGAGACCACCAAAAAGAGCGAAGTCATCGAATCGACGCGGGTTTTGAGCATATGCTGTTCGAAGCCACTGAGGAATTGGGTCGCTGCTAGTGCTTGGTGACGGGATGGTGAACAAAAAGCAGGGCTGAACCACGCAGTCTGGCTTGAGGTAACCGTCTACAATACGGTCGCTAAACAACTAGCTCACCGATCGTTGACTAAAGTCACTAGTACACTGCACAGCCACAAACAGGGGCAAGGCAGCAACATCCCATTTTCATACAAGATCTACTTTTGAAAGCATTGATTGTTTGGGTAAACTGCTCAAATTCAACATGACTGAGTGCAAACATCAGATTCTACAGCTCGACCCATCCCCGTTCGCAGAACTGGCCGGGTACATCCAACCCTCCCTTGCGAAACGGGTAGCGGCAACGACTAAATCCAACCGAGCAACAAAAGCCTCCATCGTGACTGCGAAAGATCCAATTGCGACTTTTCCAGCGCCTCTGGTGCTGCCATTCGATGACCTGAACTTTGATCCCGATTATCAAACACAAGACTTCAAGTGCTGGCAGCAGTACAGAAGCCGTAACAAAATTTCGACATCCAGACGAACAATATACATAGCTCGCGTCCCAGAGGTCACTAAGAATGTTACGTTCATGAGTGGGTGGCCGAACATCAAGCTGCACCCCAAGGCCCTTGCGTTTCAAGGGATGAAGGCTCCGAGCCCCAGCATTAACTACTTCGTTGAGTACATCAGCGCTTTCTACCACGGCTTGGATGTGAAAGAACTACCGAACCGACTCAGGTGGACTTCGTGGGAGGATAGCTCAGAATATCACTACAGCTACCGGACTGCCGTCCCCGAATATGTTGCTCTTCAACATGGTGATGAGACAACGCGCATTCGCACCCGTATTCCACCGGATCACGTCTTTACCGCTCAGCTGAACCTCAACGATATCCTTGATGCCGCCATCAGAGCCTTGCCGGATGATGCATATGCTCTGTGTCTGCTGGTGGACCACGACATGTGGGAAGACGACGACGACGACTTCTGTTGTGGTCGCGCGTATGGAGGAAGCAGAGTGTGCGTCGTGCAAACAGCACGTTACAACCCTGGACTTGATGCGCATGAGGGAATTGATAGATCTCATATGTGGCCGTTAAGCCATTGCAAAAAGTTTGTCGACCAGATCTGCCTTACTGAGGATTTGGATCCTCAGAGACCGACACAACACCAAACAAAAGAGAGCAGATCCGGACCGACGCGCAAAGCTGTGGACGCTGCAGCGCACAAGATGAGCGAGGCCGAAGGCGAAAAGACTAACTACGCACTCTGGTTTTCGAGGCTTGCTAGGACGGTAAGCCATGAGCTTGGACATTGTTTCGCATTTGATCACTGTGTGTACTACGCTTGTAATGCGCAGGGCACAGCGGGTATGAAAGAAGACGTCAGGCAGCCGCCTTACTTATGTCCAGTATGCGAGGCGAAGATCAGCTACGCCATTGCAGTCGAAGGGTTGAAAGGTGGTGATGAGGTGAAGGAAGTCTGGGCGAAGGAGCGATGTATGAGGTTGCAGGAATTTTGCAAGTCACTCGAGAGCCAAGGAATGGGAACTGCGATGTGGGCTGGGCTGGATGCATGGTTGGAAGAGAGGATGTCAACGATGTGATGATGTTGATCACCAGTTTTATCCATGCACCTTGCTATCTTGAAGTATATCCGCCATCAACTACCAATGCACTCCCTGTAACGAAACTGCTCCTTCCACCCGCCAAGTACAAAACACCATCCGCAATCTCTCTCGGTGCACCCATCCTCTTCATAGGCACTGCACTCTCGACACGCTCTTCCATTGCCTTCAGCACTTCGGGGTTCCTTGTTGTCATCGGTGTTTCGGTGTAACCGGGACAAATTGCGTTGACCCTCAGCCCACGTGATGCGTAATCCTCAGATGCGGTCCTGGTCAGCCCAATTACGGCATGCTTGGCAGTTGTGTATGCGGTGGAAAGAGTAATGCCGACAACTCCCTGGATTGAAGAGAAGTTGATGATTGACCCGCGCTGGAGAGGCCGTCCATCAATGGAAGACTTGATGGGATCTTGTTCGAGCATTATGGCTGCAGCGGCACGGAGGACGTAGAATGTGCCATTCAGATTGATGTCAAGGACTCTGTTCCAGTCTTCCGTCTTCGCAAATGCAGTGCCACCAGCGTGTTTGATTGCGATGCCTGCGGCGTTGACAACATAATCCAAACGACCAAATTTGGCTGCAACATCGTTGACTACACGAGTGACTTCCGCTTCGTCGGTTATGTTCAGCGGATATATCATAACCTGACATGGCACCTCCCGGGAGATCTTGGCAATCTCTTTCTTTGTTGCTTCGAGGCCTTCCGCGTTGATGTCAAGGAGTGCAACACCAGCCGCACCTTCTTGCGCAAACGCGAGAGCGCAAGCTGTGCCGATGCCGAAAGGCGATCCAGATCCTGTGATAAGTGCAAAGCCTGGGACATCCATGGTCACGATTGGAGACTTGTTGTGGATGTGAGTGGTGGTTCAAGTCTTGTGCAGTTCTGGAGGTCGGGAAGCTGGTTGAGGACCGGTATCAGGAAGAAGGTGCGAGGGACACTGCTTGTATACCTTTAAAATGAGCGTCCTTAACCTTTAGATAAATCATCGCGAAATATGCCCCGATGTGGGGTAGGGTTTCATGCGTGAAGAGCTGTCGTACGGTTATCGATAGTTTGGTGTTTCCCCACCTCTCACCGGGGATGCTTTCCTTTTGTGTTGGCCGCTACGATATCGGCTATGACGCACGCTACCAGATGACCATAAGGAACTCGTGACTGCTGCATCTCCGGAGGCAGTTTCGAGGGGAAATCACATGTTATGATTTTGAGACTTTATTGAGGTCCCTCTATATGTGAGGCGCAAGTAAACTGGTCGTTATTCCGTGAGAGACCATCCTCACCAAAAACAACAGTTAGACAGTGTAGACTGGCGAATAATTGGAGTTTAAACATGACCATTGATAACCACTCGAAAATCTATGAACAGTCTATGCAAAGACCAGCCCCTTGTAGCCCGATGTCTTGCACTCCTCGCACCGCCTACGGTACTCGATGGCGCTACCTGTGTACCTTGCAGGATGTGTGCTCCGCTCAGTCTTGCCCTTCACGTTCTTGTTCACTCCTGTCATCCAGCTGTCCACCTCATTGATCAATCCACCCTTGCTGCACTCATACACGTGCTCAGTCCATCCATCGACGGCCTCCTGTGTTGGCTCAACGCTTGTGTAGTTGTTGTCTTTGCAGTACTGCAATAATTCCTCAATGACATGTACTGCATGCTCAATGCTGCGTGTGGCGTTACCGAAAGGCTGGTGCGGGCCGAGTGTCATAAACATGTTCGGCATGGAGGGCACTGTTATACCCAAGAATGTGTGAGGCTTGTGGTCTGGCCAAATGGCCTGCTTGCCTTCCTTGGAGTCACTGCTTGCGATAAGGGGACGATTGTTCTTGCCGTGCCATTCAACCGCGTTGAATGCGCCTGTGATGGCATCGAAGCCAGTGGCGTATATCAACACTTCAAGCTCGTGCTTCTTGCCGTCTGCAGTCTCGATCCCGTCTGCGACAATTTTTGTGATTGGGGTCCTCTGGAGGTCTACAAGGTGGACGTTGGGCTCGTTGTAAGCTTCAAAGTAGCCACTCTCAAGCGGCACTCGCCGGGTGCCGAAACCGTGGTTCTTTGGTATCAAACTATCGGCTGTCTCAGGGTCGTGTACTCGCTGTCGGATCTTCTCTTCCATATATTTCGAGTATAACTCATTCGCTTGACGGTCGGTGTAGGTGTCGCTGAAGACACCAAGCCACTTTCCGAAGCCAGGGGCGTTGTACATCTTCTCCCAAAGCGCGAGCCGCTCCTCCTCAGTCACTTCCAGGGATTTGCGTGGATCAGCTTGGTGCATGAAACAAGTTGAGGTTTCCGCACAAGTCTTGAACACTGCATCATATTCAGTCCTGTAGATATCCATCTGCTCGGGAGTGATCTCGAAGTTTCGTAGTGGTGCCGACCAGTTCGCTGTTCTTTGGAAAACGCTGAGCGATTTAAAACCGGGCTGCTTTGAGATTGCAGTAATTGTCTGGATGCCTGTCGCACCTGTACCGATGATACCGATACGCTTGTCCTTGAAGTCGCGGCTGATATCCAGGTCTGATGGCCATCGGGATGTGTGAAAAGCTTCGCCCTTGAAGTCGTTAACTCCGGGGATGGCAGGTAACGTGGGTGCAGAAAGGAAGCCTAGACAGCTCACGAAGAAGCGTGATGTGTACTCCTTACCCCCCGCGGCGACAAATGTCCAAGTGTGGTCTACATCATTCCAGTGGGCTGTCTTGATCTGGGTGTTGAACTGAATGTCTTTGTACATGTCGTGCTTCTCGGCAACGCGTCTGATATACTTGTGCGTCTCAGGTTGCGGAGAGAAAGCCTCTTTCCAGTGCCACTCGTTGAGTAGCTCCTTGTCGAAGGAAAAGCTGTACGACAAAGACTCTGAATCGAATCGGCATCCGGGATATTGATTCCAGTACCATGTGCCACCTACGTCTGGCGCGTTATCGATGATTCTCACGCGCCATGTTGGAAAGCGCTCTCGGATGTGGTAGAGGCTGCAGATACCGGACAGGCCAGCACCAACGATGAGGACATCGTAGTCAGGCCCTGTTTGCGCGATAGAAGGCATGGTATTCAATGTGACAAGTCGAATGGAATAGTGATGTCGTATGCAGATGCAAAGACCGGGCCTGCTCAGGTATTTGAAAGGTGGCTGTCGGACTATTCGATGTCATGCGATCTGGAGAATACCCTTCCGAATAATCCGAAGTAATCCGAAAGACGAGATCATCTTCGTAAGGTGTCTGCTCAACTTCCCTATCGCGAGGTTGAGCATACGTGCTGGCGGTTCGCCCCGCACTTGCCTGACGTACGTGATAAGAGTGATGCGGGGAGCTCTGGTGAAAGAGGAAGGTTTCCGCGAGCGCGTTGTACTATCAACCACTCGTGCGGTTCCACATATGAATGGTGCGGCGCGCAAGAAGAATACCCAAAATGCAAAACTGAACGTTACTCGAGCAAGCTGTATCAAGTCTGCTGCCTTTTGTGTGCTCAGAGCCGAGTCCATTATTTCAACGCTTCGTTGTCTCTAATTCTTCACTGTCACTACCGAGAGGCAATATTGCATTGCAGTCCCTCATGAGCTCTTTCAAAGGCAGAGTCGTGAGTTGTATCGATTTGCGCTTTTGGAAACCTTGCTGACTCCCGATTAGTACGCTGTGACAGGTGCATCCTCGGGAATGGGTCTCGCAACTGCAAGACTTCTTGCATTCCGCGGCGCCTCCATCTCGTTGGCCGACATTAATGAAGAGGGTCTGAAGTCTGCCATCGCATCACTAGCGAGCGACCAGGAGCACATGTACACTGTAGTGGACGTGCGCAACAGTGAGAAAGTTAATGACTGGATCAAGTGCACTATCGACAAGTACGGTAAGCTAGATGGTGCTGTCAACATGGCCGGGATCATCACAAAAGCGACACCAGTAAAGGACTTGACTGACGCCGATTGGGACTTCTCATTTGCGGTCAACACGAAAGGCGTGTTCAACTGCTTGCGTGCACAGCTGAATGCTGTGCAGGATGGGGGTAGCATCGTAGGTCTACACTTAATCGGACCAGATATCGTTAGAGCTGACCACCGGCGTAGGTTTCCGCGGCCAGTGTCTTCGGCCAATTTGGTGCACCTGGCAACGCTGCATATTGCGCCACTAAGGCCGCTGTAATCGGCCTAACTCGCACAGCAGCCAAGGAGAACCAGAAGATCAGAGTCAATTGCGTGTCACCAGGTAAGTCTTTAGACCACTCCTGTGCCATCTTTGCACGAGAGCTAACATGGTGCGTCGAGGATCCGTAAATACGCCAATGTCCCAAGGCGAGGATCCGGAAGATGTGAAGCGAGGGTTGCAGGTGACTGCTCAGAAGAGACGAGCGGAACCCATCGAGATTGCCAACGTGATCGCATTCCTGCTTAGCGACGAGGCGTCTTTTGTTACTGGTGCTGTATATAATGTGGATGGAGGTTGGGTATGCTAGACACCGTCGTGTTGGCGAAGACTTGTGGCCCTTGACCGACTCAGATGTTCTAAAGTTGTGCTAGTCGACCTGTAGATCAACCGTCAGGAGACCATGAAAGCGGTTCGTAATCGGCACGCATATGGGTTTGAATAGACTAGGAGACTGCCTCTTTACGCATGAAGTCGACCCATGTGGCCTGCGAGCTATGATTGCTGCGCCTTTCCTCCCAAACGCGTTCAATGTTTGCTTTCGCGTCGTCGAAGTACCGTAGGCCACTACGTGTTGCAGAGTTTTGGAACCACTCTGTAAATGAGGCCTGTACGTGTGGATCTTCTGCTTCGCATGCCGCAATGAACGCCGGCCATAGGAGCCTGGCGGAGCCATACATTGTTCCCGCAGCTGCTACTTCCGAGCGGAGAAGGCAGTCGCGAACACCGGTTACGTGCGCTTGCATCAAGTCAGCTTCCACGTCGTAAATTCGCCGGTGGAAGTAAATTGTCAGTGCATGTTGCATCGCCTGGAGCAGGTCGTCTAGCATGGGCTCTTGAGCCTTAGACTGGTCGGTTGATAGAGGATCCGGTCCTTGATTCGGTCGATACAGCTGCTTAATGTACCGCTCCACAGTCTTCGCGCGCCGCAGGAAGTCTTTGAGAGATAGAGCATCCGCAGCGTCTTGGTGCTTGGCTTCATCCCTCCACTGCCCAAGTCTGATGACCAGTGATAGCGCAAAAACGTATTTTTCGGGGATGCCAAATATCTCAGGATATAAAGTCTTTGGCCAGAAGCCCGGGTTTTGCAGGTGCAGGTCGTTCTCACCTTCTTCACGGCACTTGACCCGCAACATCTGACTTTCCAGATCGTTCAAGTCACCAAGGCGAAAGGACAGACTGTCCTGACTGTACGCCAAGGCACCACTAGATTCGATTGCTTTACGAGCATGACTACGATGTGGAGAGTTGGTACCAGCAAGGTAGACACTCTCGTGGAACATGCGTTCAAACACATAGCAGTGATGCAGTAAGCGAACTTTGCGAGACTTCTTGCGATTCAAGCCTTTGACGCGGATGAACTTCTCCGCTTCGATGAAATAGCACTCAGCTTGATTACGGCTGCCAATCACTATGGCTACTTGGACCATGCTCAGCAAAGCAATCAAGACGTGCTTGTACTTGGCAGTCTTAGGGTAATCATAGGCCGTCCTGAGCATCAATCGAACGTGCTCACGCGCGATATTGAAGTACGTGGTTCCTTGTTCGAGCCACGTGCTAGACTGCATTACGCCACCTAAGCTGAATGCACTGATCGACATCGTAGCGTGAAACGCACAGAGACTTGCGTGGTCCAGAGCTTCTCCAAGCGTAAGGGCCGCTAAACAGCTTTTGGCATGCGGGACAAACAGAACGTGCCAGGGCGTCTTGCTGTGTCGGAAAGGAGTTAAGAGCGTAAGCACGGTGGTCGAATAATGCTTGATGAGGTAGACCGCATCGTGTGGCACACTGTTATCTGCCGCAGACAGCGACATCGACTCTGGCGGGCTAATCTGCTCCAACTGGGGATCGTAGCCGGGAGTGCCAAATGGGAAGTTACGCCCAAAGGCAGGCAATTGAGCTTGTGCCTGGAAATTAGGCAGATTGACCGTGATATCGTTGTTGTCAAAAACCTCCTGTATGCGTGAAGAGTCATCGATTGTATCCCACATTGGCATCGCAGATGAAGACAAACTTTCTTCTGGAAACTCAAGGATCGATTGAAACAACGATCGCGTTCTCGGCGTCAGTGTTCCGCTAGCGAAGATGAGGGCGTTACCTCCATCTTGATCGATGTCTTGCTCAAGCTGGGTATCTTTCGGCCAATCTGGAAGGTCACCACCTGGGGCTGACATATCTTGCACTAGTCTGAAGGCGCCGAATGGACCTCGAGAGATGTCCATGTCGGAAGATGGCGATGCGGCTTCACATTCCTCATCCATTCTGTTGAGTTGGCGCATGACCGTCATGGGAGAAATGGCTGTCGTGAGCTCTTCGCTCATACTTTCTCGTTCCTTTTCCGTGAGAAGAGGCCTGCGAAAACGGGCAATCCTTGCGTCTGAGCCCACTTCGAAGTCAAAGAAGATGCTCTTTTTGTAGCCTCCACATTGCAGTCCTGCGTTCCTGCAAGCGGTGCAAGTAGGCTGGGATTCATCACATTTCGTATGACGGGTTCGACACTACAATTTTGCGTCAATCATTCTCCTTTGCATGTTCAACAATCAATGGACAACTCACTGTCGCACAGCCGCCAAAACTGCGGCTGCGGCCGGATGCTGTGCTCAGGTCTTGTTGCGGCATGTGTCAAGGCACTGAGCACATCGGTTTCGAGGGAAGGTCATCTCGAGCAGTTGTAGTAACACCTTTCATGCAATCAATGTAGTCGAGCGAAGTAAGTCGTGCCGATACGCATTTTGGCGGAACAGGAAAGTCACCGCGGCTCGGCTCAACTTCGGTGACGCTAAATTCGTGCCTTTGCGGGCCTTTCTCGTGGTTTCTTCTCCAACACCTTCCTGTTGAAAACACCAAGCAATCTGGATCTCAGCCACACTACCCCGGAATTCTTCCCCGCGTGGACACGCTATCTAATCTACGCTTTGACACTGTTCTCAGTTAGCGGTATGCCTTGATATTGAAGCAAGGCTTATTTTGGGTAAAGGGCCTGGGCTTCAGCATTGAGAGATTTGGATGCCCATCGCTTATCAGCCCTGATGAAGGCCAAGCTGCCATGGCTCTTGCGGCATACAAATTGAGGACGATTCCCGGCGCTGGAGACGATGAAGGGAGGTCCACAGCTCCAGGATTAGTTGTAGCCCATCCAATATACTATCATCTTATCCATCACCTCCTCTATCTCTCTTTTACAGTCATCTTCTTCCTCCAACAACCGCGACCATGAACACTCAATCCCTTCTCACCTCTCATGGAGAGAAGGGACCCCATGATAAGACCTCCGAACAAGGCCTGTCTCGACTCGAAAGCCATACGGTCGGTACTGCTCAGCTTGTCGAGAAAGCAGGAACTCGAAGAGCCATCAAAAGCCGTCATGCACAGATGATAGCCATTGGGGGCACGATTGGAACAGGTTTATTCGTCGGTTCAGGTCAAGCTCTCGCCATCGGTGGGCCAGGCTTCTTGTTCCTTGCTTACACTCTAACCTCCCTCCTCGTGTACGGCGTGGTCACGGCGGTCATCGAGGTTTGCACCTACCTTCCAGTATCCGGCAGCTCCATGTCATATTATGGCGCTCGTTTCGCTTCACCATCTGTCGGTTTCGCCCTCAGCTGGCTCTATGTATACTCTTTCGGCATCCTTGTCGCGTACGAGATTACCGCCGCAGCTATTGTCATCAACTATTGGCCGAATAATGCCCACATAGCTGTGTGGAGTAAGTCCATTACACATCACATCGCAAGTCTCCCGAATTGACGGAAGTCAGTCACAATCATCCTCGTTGTCATCGTCGCCCTGAACTTCTCACCTGTAGGCATCTTCGCCGAATCCGAATTCTGGTTCGCCGGCATCAAGGTCGTTATGCTAGTTGGCTTACTACTGCTTGCAGTCATCCTCATGCTCGGCGGTGGCCCTTCTGGGGATCGCATCGGCTTCCGAACATGGAACGATCCAGGGGCAGTCAAAGAACATGTCGTAGGAGGTGCAGGTGGACGCTTCACAGCCTTCCTCTACGTCTGGGTCTTTTCTGGATTCTCCTTCTACTTCGGCCCTGAGCTCATCATCACTACCAGTGGCGAGATGTACCACCCGCGGAAGAACCTCCCCATCGCCAGTCGGCGCTTCTTCTACCGTTTGGCATTTTTTTATGTCTTCGGCGCTTTAGCTATTGGGGCTATCTGCCGCTCCGACGCAGAGGACCTTACATCCGGGGCTGGCAATGCCAATGCTAGTCCCTGGGTCATTGCGATCCGCAATGCTGGCATCTCAGCTCTGCCATCCATCGTAAATGGTGGTATCCTGACCAGTGCCTGGTCGGCTGGAAATTCATTCCTCTATATGTCGAGTCGTTCCCTAGTAAGTCCCCTGCACTCCCAGTCCTGAGCCAGCAACTCATGCCCTCAGTACTCCGCCGCTCTCGCTGGCAATGCCCCCAAGATCTTCAAACGCTGCAACAGCTACGGTCTCCCCATCTACGCCGTCGGTGCCACATCGCTGTTCTCTCTCCTCGCATACCTGAGCGTCACCTCTTCTGCCGGTACAGTGTTCAATTGGCTGATCAGCCTTACAAACACTGCCGGATATACCTCTTGGATCGTATGCTCCATCATCTTCCTACGTTTCCGCAAAGCCTGCGCCGCGCAAGGTGTCACGGTGGCATATCAGTCCAAATTCCAGCCCTACGGCGCATACATCTGCCTGATTGTTTTCACGGTCCTTTTGCTGTGCAATGGATTCACGCTGTTCTATCCGGGGCAGTTCACGGCTAGTGGATTCTTAACCACATATCTGGGCATTCCTATCTTTGTAGCGCTCTGGCTAGGCCATAAGGTCATAAAGGGACGAAGTGATTCATGGTTGATCAGACCACACGAGGTGGACATGACCACCGGGCTGGCTGAAGTGGAGGCTGATGCTGAGACATGGGATCGCTTGGAGATGGCAAAGGAAGGAGACAAGCGCGATGTAGCTTGGTGGAAGAAGTTGAACTGTCTTTGGGCCTAGCACTGCTCAGCACCCAAAGACAAGGTGTACATAGTCTCATCAAAAAGGCGCGCATATCACCTTGGCGACCTAAGCCTTGTAGAACTCATCCGCCTCCTTGTCCGTGACATCGCTAACGAGCGACCGCTTTTGATCGATCAATCCATACTTGCTGCCACGGACCCGCCACCACATCTCTCTCCGATCGCCGTTCAGTACACCGCCCAAGAGCTCCGCCTTGAATTCCCGCACGAAACTGTTGTACATCTCCGGTTCCTCGAGCTCAGTCATCTCGTCGCGCATGACACGGATCGCTTCAAGTGCGCGCCCATACGCACTCTCACCCACGCTATTCTTGACAAGACTTCGAATCTCCTTCGCCATGGCATCAGCAGCAGACTGTATGGCGGCCAGATCATCTGTGACCGCGAGTGCTTGCTTGAAGCTCGGTACGAGATTTGCAGGGTCGATCTTGACTTGCATTGGGTTGCCCAGCAGGGCGTCGACATCGAGACCAGAGATAGGCTTCTCGCGCTCGGAACGATTGCGCTTGCCGCGGCCTTTGACCTTGGGTGGGACTTTCTTGACATCTGCGGCTTGCTTGAGTAATTCGAAAGCCTTGTTGGAGCTTTCAATGAGGTCTATGGGTGGTGCAGCGTACTTCGTAAGAACTGCAGGGGGGTCGGGGATGGTGAGGGTAGGATCGGGATGTGTAGCGCGCCATTTGACGATGTGGTTAATGCGGTGCACAAGTGGCGCGTAGGTGTCCTCTGACTTTGCGTACTCATCTGGGTTGCCATCTTCGTCTTCTGCAAAATTGGAAAGATCCATTGCGTCGACGTACGCATCCATAGCGGCCGTCAGGCCCGCATTTGGTAGATCTTTGTGTTCTGTAATGACCTTCCCACTCACTGTGAGCTTCCGATCTAATGGTGGAAACTTGTATCGCCGCATGTCTTCCTCGAAAGGCAATTCGACGTCAATCAGACACTCAAAGTCTGGTTCGATACGCGGTGACAAGAGAACAATCACTGGTGCTTTGTTCTTCTTAGTGACTAGACGAGCGACAGCGTACAAGCCACCTTCGTGAAGAGCGTGTATGAAAGAAGAAAGTGCCAGTTGAGCTTGCGGATTCGTTCGCTGTGATACAATGTAGTTCGTTCGGCTCATAGGCAGGTATCGCTCAAACTCCTCTTCTCGGGCAAAGCCAATGAGTTGTAAGCCAGGGTCTGTCTCGAGCTTCACAACGTTGAGGTCAGACTCGGCGATGTGAACAGCCGTTCTTCCATACTCATAGCCCTTCTCGAGCTCTTCCATCTCGACGTTCTTCTTCGCGCCTGGCTCGTTGGGGTCGTCAATCTGGTAACCACGCTGGTGTCGCACCGCGGCCAAGTCGCTCATGGGGTGGTCTTCACCCACAATGGCGTCGGCGGATTGATCGCTAGGACCAGCTGCGCCGAGATCTGTTCGGACAACGAATGAGCTTGCTGTTGGCGGTTTCGCGAGCATTGTGCATGGGTAGCGCTCGACATCGATGGTAAGTGTGGCATCGAACTTTTTGGCGTCTCCCAGCGTGAGCTGACCCTTAAAGCTGGGTATTGGTCGTGTCTGCTTTAAGCGTGGGATGTCGAGCTGCTCAATGGCTTCTGCAAGGGTGCCGAAGTTGCCGTTGCAATTCTCTACGAAACCCTTCAGCACCTCCTCGTTGTTTGCCTGGACTATGTTAGGCTCAATACCGAAAGCAAAGCGATCGACTCACCTTCAGATTGTCCTTGTCCTCCTCCTTGTAGCCAAAGTCCGGATCATCGAAGTCAACACCTAGGAGAACTACCTCAATCGGCGCCTCAATATCCTTGATCTTCATCGCGATGTCATCGAGATCACCATCATCCATCTCGCCTCTGCCGTCGGTCACTATGATGATTCGACGGTCGTACTTCAGTGGCTTTCCAGCTTTGTTTTGCGTTGCGCTGTCCATTAATTGTACGGCCACGGCTAATGCAGACACCACTAGCCACGTCAGCAGTGACTTTTATATCTCGCCTCCCGACACTCACGATCGCCCTCATCAGTCTTGCTAGGCTGCAATTTGTCTTGCAATCGGCGTATATCGCTGAGCAGATACCTTGGCGCGGTGAGCACGTCGATCGGTTCAAATTCGAGCAATCTCACTGTTTCAATTCCGAGAAGACTGTAATATTCTCGTAGCCCTCAGCTTCCTCCATCACACCATTCAAGTCAGACTCATCTGTGCGACATCCAATGACGCTCATTAGCGCCGTTTTCCTGCCTGTCGCCACCTGTCTCGCGGTCAGCCTCTCCTCTCGCGACGAGCGGACCCAGCAGCAACTTGACGCAACCACAATGCGTCACGCACTAAATCACCAAAGGAACGTCGGCATACTGTAGTCGTGATCTTATCCCACACATATTCGAGTGCCCATTCGAGATCTGTGTGGTCGCGTCCGTGGCGCTTCTCGCCCATTGATGACCCTACATCCACAATATAGATCGTGGCTTCCTTTCCCGCCATTTTTTGGTTTAATGCAAATCCCTTGTTCTTACTGCGCGCGTTGCGTGTGCTTGTTGGCGACGCTGATGTTTGTCTGATAAATCCTTCTCTTACAAAGGACCGTGGAGGCGAAAAGAGGCGAGAAAAGAGCAATTGCCGGGTGAGAGAAATTGACGGCGATGTCGAATGTAAAGAGTGTGTTGGTGATGCAGCAGAAGGTAGTGCAGCCTTGAACTAATGGCAGGCAGCACGCGTGAGCACGGACCTTGGCGCTGATGCGCTAGCCAAAAGCGGATCTGACGTTCTCGTACCATCTTCAATCACCAGGACAAGAGTCATAATAAAGCTATTGCGTGCTTTCGCTGTCTGTATCTGTTTGTTGCATCTTGTAATAGGTTTATGTGTAAGCAAGGGCGGTTGCTGCTCTTGTGCAGGAGGATCACGTGCTTGCACCGCCATGTTTCACCGACAACAGACGGAAAGATAAATTGCCCTTCTACCTTATACTTACAAGAGGATAAAGCATTGACAAGCAGAGAGATCGGCTAGCCTACTACATCTTCAGCACTTAGTACTTGAAAGCAGCAACCATACGACTGGTCGATTGAGAGTGGAGAACAGTGATGTAGATAGCTTTGGAAGCTGACCTAAACCACTGAGCCTAAAAAAACATGTTGTTGAAAATGAGATTCAAAGTCGCGAATGGACACCATATGAGGAAGCTAATTCTATCATTTTGAGTGAAGGTCGTCGGTTTGGCGATTCGGGTGAGCTGGGTTCAATTTTTGGGGAATACTTGACAAGTCCCTTGTAGAAGATCACTGCTCCACGTCACTGACAGCGAGTCTTAATGCAACAAACAAGACAAACATGTGAGACCTCGAATGTACAAGTCTCGCAGCATTGAAGCAGCTCACGTGCTCATATATAGTTATCAGTCTACCCAGTTCTTTCTCCAGGGGTAGTTTCACGTAGATCCAAGGCAAAGACCGTAATCACGCAACTCTCAACTGAAGTCTTTTAGGAAGTCCTTCGCATGGCTTGTGAGCTCACCCTGAGATGTCAGTATGGTATTATCGATTGGAATTGACCTCGACTACACAACACTCGATACACCGACAGCTGCTCCTAAACTATATACGAGGAAAAGTTGGCCTCAAGATCATAAAGAAGGATACGGGGGTACACAACTAGAAGATTAAGTTGCACTTACTCCCTGAACTTGACCGAAGCAGACCTCCCTGCAAGCGCAGAGAGCTTGCCAATACCAGCCCCGTTGGGAACCCTGGTCGCAATATCACCAGCAACCTTCGCACTCGCAACGGTTAAGCCCTTGAACTCACCGAAGAACGAGGTGTCCTTCTTGCTGGTCAGGGAGCTAGCAGTAGTTGTAGTACCTTGGAAGAGGTTGACCTCACAGGACCTGCCAAGCGCGGTGCTGCACTGCTTGTTGGTGTTGGCATCGGGAGAACCGAAGAGCTTGCCAGCGTAGCCAGCGACAACGTTCTGAACGTTGTTGAAGATGTTGCCCTCGAAGATACCACGTGCGCCAGCATCACCGCCCTCAAGCAGGTGACCCTTGACGTCGTACCAGACGTTGTTGACGGCATGGAGGAGGGTCTTGCCACTGAGGGCGGGGCCACGACCAGCGGTCTTGGTGATGTAGTTGTTCTTCATGGTGATGGAGTCGCCAGTGCCAACCATCTCGAAGACCCAGTAGTGGTAGCCATCGCAGCCGGTGGAGTAGTCGGAAGCGCCGTTGATGAAGTTGCTGGAGAGTGTGACGCGAGTGCTGGGAGTGAAGCCAAAGACGTAGTGCTGGCGGCCGGGACGAGCGGTCTAAAGAGCTATTAGCGACCATGTGTAATATCAAGAGGTGAGTACTTACGGTAACGTGGTCGATCCAGATGAGGTCGGCTCCACCGAAGGAGAGAGCATCTCCACCCCAGACGTACTTGTGGTTCAGGTCGCTGACCTGGATGTTCTGGACAATTACGTTCTTGCCAGCGAAGGAAAGACCCTTGCCCTTGATGATACCCTTGGATCCGATACCAAGGATAGTCTTGTTGGAGCCAACCTTGATTGGGTTCTTCGCGGCCTTGTAGTAGGTGACTGTCTCCTTGACCGTTCCAGCATCGCAAGAATCCAACAAGATACGTTGGCACTTAGCACCGGTTCCCCAGTTTGCGCCTGTTTTCATTAGCGATCTACCGAGTGACCAATACGGATCTCAGCTTACAAGCAGTGCCAGTGACTGTTCCCTCGGAGGTGGTGTAGTCAAAGGTTTTGTCAAGGACGATGACACGAGCTGTAGAATCGGTTAACATCGAGGTCAATTCCTTGATGTCCTTGGGATACTGTGGCGTAGCACTGCCACCGCCGGTAACTCCAGCAGCAAATCCTTCAGCCTTGCCAACGACGCCTACTGCGCTTGCCATATGCGCCAGGCTGGCAAGAGCAGCAAAAGCGAAGAACTTCATGATGAACGTAAAATCAAATGGGAAATGAGAGGCTGAGGTGAATGGAATTTAACGAGTGTACTGATGAAGAGATCTAGAGTATTTGTATGGGATCTGTCGGCTTCCTTCCCGAGCTCATCGTAAGTCATGGCTGTGCCCCTCTTCGTTGCAATATGGTTTGCATAGCCCTTAATCAAAGCGGACAAACGTTTGCTCTGAGCACACCAGCGGAAAACCAGGCGTGCGGAAGTTTCGAAACAGTGGCGCACCGAAAGTGAACACAAGATCATGAAGCTCAACCTATACCCGCGCACTAGTGCCACGTGGGTAACAGTGGGTCGAAGAAATTACTGTTTCGGGGTGTTGTGAAACCAGGGGTTTTACAGAAGCGACTACATCCCCGAACGTCACCTCCACTTTTTGCGGTCGTGAAAACGGTTTGTTAGCGCTTCGGGAGTTGACAGCCGCACTATCTCGAAGCTTGGCCATGGCTCTGAATGCTTGATTCGTGCAATCCAGACCTACTTACGAGACTTGGGCAAGGGATCCGCGGGCAGGATCCTATTTTGACAGGTGCTTTGATCGAGGATGCATTAGCTAGTCAGCTAGTTGTTTCCACATGATGGTTCGGCTCCACATCGTCCACCGGAGAAGGGCTGTCTGCGTAGATGGCCGTGCATCTTCGCGGTGCACCGGCACGACTGATCCAGGACGTTGACCCCATTTCACCAATTAACTGTTGAAAAGCGAAAGAGAGGGTTGTGGCTGCCTGGAATGGAATGTATGCCATGCGGATGCATCGAACTTTGTGAGACGGTTGTTGGCTGAGCTGCATCTGCTCTCTACGTCGTCGCAGGTCTGTCGTGATTATTGAAATAAGTGTCCTCGGCAAAAGCCGAGCGTGATATTCGAAGGTTTGCTGTTAGGCCGTTGTACCGACTGCGCTGCTCCGAAAGCCCGAGAAGACTGACAGAGTAATCGGACTCGGCCCGTAAATTGATGAAAGCTAAGGACAGGTGCCGGCTCCAGCTACAGTGCTCCCTTTGTCATCGAAAGATCAGGATCGGTCTTTTGCAGGCGAGAGGCGTTGCGTGAGAAGCGACACAGGCATCAGTCTTGACCACTTCGTTTGACACTCCCCCCGCTCCCAATCAGATGGAAGCTCAGTCCCGGCCGAGTCATTACGAGGAGATTATAAGTCTGGTCCACGCCATGCATTGTAGCAAAGAAATAATGTGCGCAAGCATCAAGCAAAACATGCGCTTTGCTGTCGTATTCAGACAGTGTTATATTATAACAAGTTGATATTCTTCGCAAGACCCAGTCTTTCCGGTCCCTGCCATCACCGATGCTGCAGATGCGTCTTGTGTGTGAGCGCTAGACGCCACCGAAGCTCTTTTCGTTGTCACGATAGGATATATCCGAGTCTTCGATATCCTTGCCGTACGTATAAGCGCCGTACATGCACGTCACCATATATCGAACGGTGCACCACAACCTTCAGAGCGTGAGAGTCAGCACAACCACCTGACCATATTAACGAGGTTTTACTCACACTGTAACGACTGTCAGACCGACGAAGCTTTCGCAACCGCACAAGCGCCACGATTCGACAGCCTTGCTTCGCTGCACTCTTGATCGAGGTAACATGGCCGCAGTGAGATGAGTTCTGGATCAGAGAAGTCGCCAGATGATTGTATACCGTGCTTTGGGACCAAAGAGCGATCAAGATCGTATCGTAAAGGGCGTTGCTTACAATCACACCATAAACGTCCAAGGTGCGTCTTTGGATATATAGTCGTACTAACCAGGAAATCGTGGTGATGACAGCAGCGCAGAGTTTGTACTGTGTTGACCTGTTGTTGTATGCCAGCCATCTGTCGTATGATTAGGTGAGAGTTAAGCGTGCCTTTCGTCCCAGGTCATTGGCATTGTGGGCACCTCTTCGTAACTCGCCCAGAGGTAGGTCCAGTAGCTTGGATCTGAGTTCCAGCCTTTACTGCCACCTTCGCGCTATAATGATGAGCGGTTTAGACCAGGATAGGCGAGAAGCGTTGTGGCCAGTAGAAGATCGAAAGATGTGGCGAGGGCAGTCCCATCCTGATGATGTGACTCATGGTCGCTTGACAGTAACAAGTTGCGAGGTAATCGACGGCGTTGGAACGGAAGCGAAGATAGTTCGAGAGCCGCCGTGAGTTCTCATGGCAGCGTGGGTTATTGCCATACTAGAGCTTCTATGATTCGACGCATATCTATGCAATGCAGATCAACATGCCACATAACATACACCATGACATCGATACAGCACCGAAGTGGTATTTCACGGAATCGACGATAAGGTGTGCCAACAAGTGTGCCGCGTATGAGACATGCTAGCTGGCGCCAGGTGTGACTGGTTGAGTACAGCACTAACCGAGAAAAGATGAAAGAGAAGAACATGTGGAGTCATGTCGTGGGCTTCGAGGTGCTGTGGCGATACCAGTATGTTGTAATGGAGAAGATGTAGACCGACTAACAGAGCAATGCAAGCATTGGTGGTGTGGGCCATCGTAGCTTGGCGTCTTTACATGCGCAAATGCCCTCACATGTGAGGTGCTCAGCTTCGCGATCTGAATCTCCAGGTCATGCTCCAAGCTCATTCTGCTGACTCTGTCTTCTTCGCAGACATGCTGCGAACGCATAGAGCTCTAAAGTTCTTGTCCACTAAAATGAGGGCCAACGACTACCCTTGCCGTGAGCGCAATGTGCTGATCACAGCGCCTACGACCAATAGGCTCGCAAGAAATCCGCTTTGGATTGGCGCAAACATCGCGCTCCGTACAATCACCAGGGTTCCAACAATGACAAATGTTATAGGTAACATGATCGTAGGTCGGTAGGGTCGCTCCAGTTGAGGTTCCCGACGGCGCAGTATCAGCAGGCCGATCACAGTACTGACATAGAAGACCCATGCAGCCATCCCTACAAATGTGAGTAGAGCTCGGAAACTGCCGGTGAAGATGTAAATGAGCGTGATAACAAGGGCAAGGAGATTTGCGTAACTGCATGTGGTGTCAACTCAAGTAATCATGCCGAGGCAAGAGACATACATGGGGGCGTCGAAGCGCGAAGTTTCAGCGTCATCAGCGTCCGCATTGCCCGACATAGGCAAGCCACGCTTGCTAAAGAAAGCAGGGAGGTAGTGACGCTGCGAAGCAGCCACCGTAAGTCTTCCAACCGAGAAGACGTTACTCGTAACAGAGCCAGCGCAGGACACAGCGACCAGTATGGTGATCAGGATGCCTGCAGGGCGACCTAGAAGCGAGGTTGCAGCAGAGACAGCCACAGCATTGTTGGAGCTCAACTTATCCCATGACAGGAGAATGTAGTAGGCAATGTTGACAAACTCGAATGAGCTCAATACTACGATCATGGCAGCTTTGATAGCCTTGGGAAGGGAGCGACCTGGATCACGGATCTCGCTGGCAACGATATTGGCCTACAGTGTACATTAGTCAAATGGTTTGGACAATGGCTGGCAACGCTAATATCAACTTACATTATCCCAACCATCATAGGCCCACAGCCCTCCATAGATGGCTGCACAGTAATGCCCGTACCTCTCCCAGGTGCTGATAGAATTCCAGTCAATGATCTGGCCTTCCGAAACCGTCGGCCGTGTTTCGAACCAGTTCTTGGAATACCAGTCTGAAGATCCAGAGAGCGAAGAATGAGGATTCACCAGGTGCGCAATGACTGCGATCGCACCGCCAAGAACAATAAGGCCCACTGTCGAAATCTTGAAAACGGTAAAAGACTCGCTTAGGCGTAGAGTGAACTTGGTGTTGATCGAGTTCAGCAAAACCATTAAGATAAAAACTATAGCTGCAATTAGCTTGAGGACCCATGCAGCAAGCCGCTCGCTTGATACGACAGAGCCAACAGACTCCGCAATAACAATGCTTTGTATCGCCATAGAAGAAGGCTTGACAGCCATGATATAGATCCAGGCCATGAGGAACGCGGCTGTGTCGCCGTACACGTGACGTAAGTATTCTTGCATGCCTCCATTCAATGGCAACGCAGCACCAAGCTCAGCAAAGGAAGCTGCACCTGCCCATGACAACAAGCCTCCAAGGACCCAAACGAGCAGGGCTGCACCAGGCGAAGGCACATTGCTGTCAACCTGTGCAGGGGACGCAAAAATCCCTGATCCAATTTGAAGGGTAACAAGGATGGCGAACGCGTGGCGAGTGGTGAGCTGTTTGCTCAATTGTTGAGAGGTGTGAGATGTTGTTGAAGGCCTCCTGGCTAGCAGTGGCTCCGTCTCTGTTGTGGGCTTCGATGACCCCTCAGATTCGACGGTATTCATCTTGGACCCCTGTGCCAGCAACAGCTGAGCAAGCAAAGAAGAAAATAGGCGTTTCAGGCAAGGGGAATAACACAGCAGAAGGATTGCGTCTCAAGAAATTATTGAGAGAAGCAGAGTAGGATGTGCATGTGATGGGGGAATCTTCACTTAGTCACGCGTGCGACATCGCATTGATGCTTGAAGGCTCCAGGGCTGTGGCTGGGTCGCGATTTCCCCATGCGCCGCTCTTGCCAAGACCAGAGCACATCCCACTTCAATCACAGGTCTTCGATACCAGAGAACGAACTAGACTACGCATAACACACGCCCGAACATCAATCTACCCACGCACGCAAAGCACTCTCATATCCGGGGCAGACAGCTCTCATATCTACATATACCTCATTTGCGCCTGCCGCAAGTGCTGTCGCCCCACCTGCTCTAATATTCCCAGTTCGCTTGCCTGCCAACAGGTACGTCAACACGACTCCGTACCTGAGCTACCCCCACACCACCCATCACAAGCTCACGCCTTACAAGGACGGGACTGCTAGCGAACTTCTTTACCTCCCATACCTGCGCTTCCACTCTTCAAACCGCTCTGGACGACCCCTAGCCCCGAACACGCTCCTTTGCAGCCCGACCCTCACAGCCCACCATGGACGCCCAGAACGACGAACTCTACCCGATCGCCGTGCTCATTGACGAGCTGAAGCACGATGACGTGATTTTGCGGCTTAATGCAATTCACCGCCTGAACACCATAGCTCTTGCATTGGGCGCTGAGCGCACACGAGATGAGCTGATACCCTTCCTCGACGGTAAGCTGGTGCTGGTACGCTATACTGTCTGCGGATGGGCTAACAGTATACGCAGAGTCTGTTGAGGATGAGGACGAGGTGCTCACTGCACTGAGCGAGGAATTGGGCAAGTTCGTCGAATACGTTGGTGGCCCAGAGCACGCACATGTGCTTCTGTCACCCCTTGAGAACCTAGCTGCGATAGAAGAGCCGCTTGTTCGCGAGAAGGTGGGCAAGAGTCTCATTTTGCGCAAGTTCCCTAACTAACATGCACAGGCTGTCGAGTCGCTCAACAAGATTTGCGAAGAACTGTCACAACAGCAAATTGAGGATGCATTCATTCCTCTTGTTATGCGCCTCTCGAAAGCAGATTGGTTTACTTCGAAGATCTCTGCAACTGGTCTTTACCAGACCCCTTACACCCGAGCCACACCTCCCTCGCAGGAAGCCCTCAGGCAGCACTACGGCCAACTAGTACACGACGATACCCCTATGGTTCGAAGACAAGCGGCAAACAACCTCGCAAAGTTCATCAAAGCCATGACACACTCAATCGTCGTGGAAGAGATGATCCCCTTGTTCCAACACCTTGCAGCAGACGACCAGGACAGCGTCAGGCTTCTGACAGTCGACATTCTCATTGCGATTGCGGAGGCAGTACCCAAGGAGCAGCAGTCAAGCCACGGCGTATTGCTGACTGCTTTGCGAAGCCTGTTTGAGGACAAGAGCTGGAGGGTGCGTTACATGGTTGCGGATCGATTTGAGAAGATCGCAAAGGCGGTCGACGAGGAGGTCGTCAACCGTGACCTCGTGCCAGCTTTCGTCAAGCTTCTCAAGGATACAGAGGCGGAAGTCCGCAGTGCGATTGCTGGGCAAATTCCTGGATTCTGCGCACTGCTTGAGCGCGAGACGCTCCTGCACGAGGTTATGCCAAGCATCGAGGAGCTGGTTTCCGACCAGTCACAGCACGTTCGTGCCGCCCTCGGTACTCAGATCAGTGGTCTTGCGCCCATTCTTGGGAAGGACGAGACTATCTCGCATCTTCTGCCCATGTTCCTTCAGATGCTCAAGGACGAGTTCCCTGATGTCCGCCTGAACATTATCTCGAAGCTCGAGTCCGTCAACAACGGTACGAACAAGATTCACTACAATCACAAACGCATGCTAATTTGAATAGTCATTGGTATCGAACTTCTGTCCCAGTCTCTGCTCCCCGCTATTGTCCAGCTTGCTGAGGACAAGCAATGGCGCGTCCGCCTCGCTATCATCGAATACGTTCCCCTCCTTGCTTCGCAGCTTGGTGTTAAGTTCTTCGACGAGAAGCTCAGCAGCTTGTGCATGAGCTGGTTGGGCGACACTGTCTTCTCTATCCGTGAGGCCTCTACTCAGAACCTCAAGAAGCTCACAGAAGTTTTCGGTGTTGAATGGGCCAACGAGGCCATCGTACCTAAGGTTATGGCCATGGGTCAACACCCCAACTACCTGTACCGCATGACTACCTGCTTCGCTGTTTCGGTAAGCTCTGACAACTTTGAAACAATCTCTGCGCGCGTTCTAATGTGTCTTAGACCCTTGCACCCGCTCTCAGCCTTGACGTCATCGAGGCTTCAATCCTCCCTATGATGGACAAGCTTGTCAACGACGACATTCCTAACATCCGCTTCAACGTCGCAAAGTCGTACGGTGTACTGATCAATACACTTAAGCAGCTGCCTGAAGAGGGTACCGTCATTGCGCTGGAGAAGGCTGGAACACCTGGCCAAGGCTGCCAGAAGGCGACAGATCTGATCACCAAGAGCATACTGCCAAACCTCGAGAAGCTGCAGCAGGATGACGACGTTGACGTCAGATATTTCGCGACAACAGCAGCACAGAGCTTCACGGACGCAATGCAGACTTAGGTGGTAGCACAGCGTCCGAGGGGCGATTCGGTCTTGTAACGAGGTCACGGCTAGCATTCACGTACAGGTAATGATATGGATAGAAAGCGTCGCAAAAGCCTAGGCTAGCTCACTTGGGTGGAAAGATGCACGCATTTGTAGCAAATAGGGATGGAAGAGCCCTTGTAGGTGGTAGTTGGCCATCAATACATCTCTCCAATCATGACTTGCCTCCGTCACGTCACGCTGCACTTTTTTGTTGTTCAATTTCTATTCATTGTATGTCTAGCTTATAGCTTGCCCTTCGCGCCATCTAGTCAGATGGCACCGGCGTCCTTGAGCAGGTTGGGCAGGTCGCCCTTCTTGGCCTGCAGGTCTGAGTTGCCGCCGATGTGCTTCTTCGCGATGAAGATGTTGGGAACTGTGGACTGGCCGGTCAGATCTGCGAGAGCGGACTGAATAGCCGAGCCATCATCTACAGAACGTCGTCAGTCTCTTCTCACTCGGCAAAACTACTCCACTGGGACGCGCGCAACAACAATAATTGTGTTCACGCCGCGTTGCGAGCTCTCGTAACAAGTGTACGTACCGACTTGGTCCAGCTCAATAGCATAGAACTTTGCGCCCTTGTCGCTCAGCAGCTGCTTCGCCTGGCGGCAGTAGGGGCAGTATGATTTCGAGAAGACGGCGACGGGGTTCTCGTCGATGATGGATTGCACCTTGGTCTTTGTGGCGGACATGGTGGTTGGGCTGGGGGCGCGGCTGAAGAAGCGGCGGATGAGGGAGGAAATGGTTGCGGTGTTGTCTTCTCTTCTGTCAGTGATGCAAGACCAGTGATGCGAACTTGCCGAGGTGACGGGCGCTCGAAGTGTGTGTGCTATTGGAATGTTTTGAGAAGAGTTTGTGAAGGGTGGACGTACAAGTTGGTGGTGGGTGTGGGTGTAAGCGTAAGACTTGGATATGTAAGGTTATAAACGTGAGAAGGCGATTTGGAATCGAGAGGTAGAGGTGGTGGTGATTAGTCAAGTGCTGTATGCGCGCCCCGCAGCTGCTATGGGTTTGGTGAATGATGCAATCGCAAGAAGGTGCATCTGATTAGCCCGTTTCAGCCACGGCTGTGGCGGGCTTCCGTAATCGCCGAACTCCCGCTAAAGAGGTGTATTGGGTGATGACGAAAGGGTCCAAGATATCGAGCGCAATCAACATTTTCAGCTGTTGAGAGTTATCTGAGGTCTGTTAATTCCGGATGTGCTTGTCTGCGTAGACAACAGGGCTTCAAGAAAGAAAACAGGATGTCTCCGAGATAACAGCACATCGCGCGCCTCTCTTCCGAAACTCTCTGCGTGCTTCATCAGCTATTCGTCCGAGGAGACGCGTCTTCGACAGGCACCGAATAATCAATCGTCTTGCTTCTGCACAATCGCCTGTCACTCACCATGGCGACGACAGTCTACGCCGATGACCCCTCGTACACAACGGCGTCCTCAGCCGCCGGCTCAACAGCCTTCTTCGTCCTCTCCCTCTTCTCGATATGTGGTCTCGTGCTGCTCCTGCTGCGTTACTACCTCCCTCTCCGCACGACGCCCGCATACGTTTCCGTTCCCGTATTCCTCGCCATCGCCTTGCCCGCTAGCATCGTTGTGCTACTTCCCATCGACCTCGCCAGCAGCGCAGGTACGGATACAGATGGTGCGCGCGGTATCTGGTTGAATGACACGGTGGTCTACAAGTCATGGCGCATTGTGTATTGGCTCACGTTTGCGCTTACTTGGGCGATTCTGCCGCTGCTGGGAGAGTACTGCGATTCGGGGTACCGGGAGCCGAAGGCGAGGGTGTTGTATGCGCTGAGGAGCAATGGGCGGTACTGGGCTATCATGTTAGGCTGCAGCATTGTGGGGTCGGTATATTTGATCTGGTACAATGGCTTTGAGCTGGAGACGTTCAAGTCTTTGGCTATGGCATTGGCGTATACCTGGGGTCTGATCTTGGGTATCTACCTCATGGGACATGGGCTGGTCGCGTTTCCGAGGAGCTTATTCCGGTATGCCAGCATCAGTGGACGACTCAAGAAGATCCAAGGTAGTGCGCCGAAGGTTCATGAGAAGCTTGTTGAGTCGCTGGAGAAGCTCGATCAGTACGAACATCAGGTTGTCCAGCTAAAGCAGAGGAAAAACGGTACCGCGAGGGAGTTCCAGGAGTGGATTGACGAGCTGGCGGAGAAGGGCAGTCTGCCAGAGAGCAGAGCTGGTACCGCAGTCCGCTCAAGCGCAACGACAGTACCGCCTGTCATCACAGAACGATATCTCGCCGACCTCACACGCAAGCTCAAGCGCGCACGCCACGCAAAGAACCGCTTCGAAAATGAATGGGACATCATAGTCCACAAAGCAGTCCGTACACAGGACATCCTCGACTCCAAGGGCAGCCAACGTCTCGAGTTCAAAACCACCGCATACCCAACCCCGCAACACTGGCACAGCCGCTTCACCCTCCTCACACCATATACCCGCTACCACCTACACGTCAACGTCATTCCTGCGCTAACCTATTTTACCTGGTTCATCACGATTCTCGCCTCCATCAGCATCGTGTGGTCCGAATGCGTGCGCGAAATCCAAGAAATCGGCGGCCACAAGCTATCCATCATCGGCTGGACTGTCGTGCACCGGCAGTCCTCCTCACGCAGCCAAATTGGCTTCGGCGGCCAGCTCGTCGCCGCCCTGTGGCTATGCTACATGTGTATCTGCGCGTTCTACAGCCTCACAGAAGTCAAGATCTGGGGCAACAGGGCGCTTGTAAGGCGGAACACGTACCAAGAATCCGCGACGTGGTATGGACTCCAAGTCGCCAAGCTCACGGTTCCGCTGAGCTACAATTTCTTGACGATGACGGATAAGCCGATTTGGGGTGAGACGATGTTCCATCGGTTTTTGGGGAGGCTGATCGACTTGTCCCCTCTGGGCAAGAACTTCAGTGCTTTCTTCCCCATCTTCATCCTCGTTCCTGTATTCGCGACCGCGTTCGGACTCTACGGCAAGATCCAGAATATCTGCGGCTTTGGCGATTTGCTCGACGACGAGGAAGACGAGGCCGCAGGCTTCGCCGGCAGCGGGTCTTGGCGCGAAGGCAGGGCGCTTATTGAGCGCGAAATTCAAGGGAGCAGTGGGAATGTGTTGGGTCTCAGCTCGAGGAATGGCGCGACGACTAGCCCGCCGAGTGAACGCTACACTGATAACCCAGCGTGGTCTGCTGGGGGAGAGCCGAGTAGTATCGCGGACACTGTGTCCAACGCTGCTGCGCCGGCGACGAGAACGCGCCCCGAGCGTCGCAGACCGGTTGTCGAAGATGAAGGGGATACGGGGAATTTCTTCGAGAACTTTGCGAATCGTGTCAAGAACACGTTCGAGTCTACCGACTTCACCATCACGCGGCCAGCGTGGATGGGCGGGGATGATGAAGTCGACGCTGGGAGACAGTCCAGAGGCACAGATCGGGGGGAAAGGTTTATGAGTCTGTTTGGAGGCAGGGCTGAAGAAGGGAGGGTGAGGTTGTAATTTTGTTGTTTTATTGTTTTCGAGCATTGCGTGGCATGTGTATATGGTGTTTAGGTTTTCATTCCGGCCACCGATAAAAGGTCGCGTTGGGTGGTATAGAATAGACTTTGTAATAGCGACATTGATATAGGCATCTTAATACCACATCTCAACAATAACAACACGATCTCTCTATTGGGGACATGGATCAAGCCAACCGCATTAAGAGTGAAGTCTAAACACATGCGTTATACCAGATAACGCAGACCTGACAGAAATCCAAGAGACGGGTATCTCGCGCACCATCCGATAAGTCAAAAACGTCCATCTCTATTTACATGAACTCCATGCGTGGGCTTGCTTAAACAAGCACGTACAGCGCACACATCATACTCAGCCCAAGCACCATACTACACCAAAACAGCACATTGTTCAACAGCGTCCTGCCCCTGACATACTTACTCCTCTGCACCATGACGATCGGCATCTGTAGCATCATGGCGAAAAACCCATAGCCACGGAACTTCCTTGTAATGCAACCCATGACCAGCTCGTGGGCCAGCGCAGAGATCAAGAAGGTGATGAGTGTAGCAAGAGGGCGAGATAAGTGGTTTTTGCTCACGCTATAGACGTGTCGTCTGAAGAATAGGTGCACAGGCCTGTTCCACTCTCGGCCTGTTTGGGTGTTAGTACGTGCAAAGCGTGTACGAAGTTGGGTTTTGGACTTACTGAATTCCAGCCAGTCACAGGAATTCCACCAGTCGGCGTAGAACTGTCGGTCTGCGAAGCGCGTGAGCTCCGCAAAGGCACCCAATATATACTCGAAGATGACGAGAAACGTGAGCAGGAAGGTGATCATGAAGGGCCAGAGCAGGCGCCCAATTGTTTCCGCGAGAATCAGACTGAAGTCCAGAGCGCCCTTAGAGTGGTGCAGTGACGCGGCCGATTCGTCAAGCACGGGCAGAATGAATTCTTCTGTCGTAATGACCATCAGGAATATACAGCCGAAGACGGCGAGCGCTTTGTAAAATACTTCCAACGGCCGGATATGGGCGACTCGTGGGTACTCAAGTTCGTAGCAGAGTGTGGGGCAGAAGATGAAGTCGACCCAGTTGGAGAGGTTGAGGTTTTCGGGGTAGGAGACGTGGCCGAGCGGGGAGGAGAGCTCGAAGGCGAGGTCCTCGCGGAGTTGGCGTAGAGACTCTTGGTTTGCGTCAGATGTGCTCTGGCTCGGCGACTGTGGAATTTCGTGGAGATGCGTCCGAGGCTTTGGATAGCGGACTGCTGCTGATCTATTGGCCTTTTCGGGACTGTCGAGGTCGTTCAGACGACGCAGCGTTTCGCTCAGATGGCCGTTATAGAAGCTTCAGAGGTCAGATGATGAAGTAAAGTTCATGCCTCGTCCTGTGCACTTACGCGTAAGAGTGCATTTTCATGAATATCGCGAGCAGATGCAGAGTGAAGAACACTTGGGCAGTCCAGCTCCAGTCACGAATAAAGGGGTACCTGGAGGATGTCAGGGAATTTTTTGCATGATTGACAGGAACACTCGTACGTGCACCAGAACGAAAGCCAAGCAACCTGATAGACGCTCTGGATTGCCATCCCAAGTTGACTCCAGCGCAACGACCCCTTGCCTTGCAGAAACAGCTTTTGGAGAGGAAGTGCCACTGCAGTACTGCCCACCATGGCACCGTCAACAAGGCCCAACTCCCAGATCTTCTCCTTGAACAAGTTCCATTGCCTGATCTGGAACGGGTATCCTGTCTCCTTGACTTGGCGAAGCATTGATGTTATGACCATGATAGCCAGACCAATCCAGAAGAGCACGAAGAAGCCGCGGAAGTCATGGTAGTCGCTCTCTGGGTCAAAATGGGAGACGCGATCGACGTAGTCGACAGTAGGAAACATACGCCGCTTTCGGTCTGCTCGAATCTGGCGGCGCGCAGAAGAGGCGGCTTGCACGGAGGGAGGCGCATCGGCGGGGATGGGAGTGGTTCTCCCACTGGAGGAGGTTGTCAGTACATATTGCGCGTACAAAAAGCGTCTCTGCCAAACCTCGAAACCCCCGAGCCTGTCTCCAGATGCTGCTTGACAGATTCATCACTTAGTTGTGGCTTAAGAAAGTCGATCCGCGTAGGTTTGCGCGGTCGAGGCGCATGGTGGTCACCCTGACCATTTAGGTGGTGCGACTCAAACGAGGTAGACTCAGCCATCATGGACAAAGGAGCGTGTGCATAGTATGGTAGTGGCAGGAAGGAGTGGCATATGTGGATACAAGATGTGGTCAGCCCGGACGATGATCTGCGACTTGCCCGGGTCACTTGGTGCTGTCAGACGTGGCCGTGACAGCCGCGGCTGGTGAAGGGCAGCTGCCCGAAGGCGAAATCAAGTTTGCAGTCCGTGATGGAACCTGGCAACTGGATGGATCCCTGGTATACCGCGTTTAGAGGGCGGTACGATTGGAGCGCGCAGTTGTATGCACGAAAGTCGATGTTGACATCAGCGGCTCCGCGAGTCAGGCTGCAGTTAAGCTCACAGTGCAGGGGTGCTTGGGACACGAACGTCGTTTCTCCGACCCGGCGAAACCCTGGCTCGCTGGCTGTAAGGCTTACCGTACACCTCGAAAGCAGCCAGCAGCGCCAACAACAACAACACTCCGCGACGGCAACCCACATCCACGGCCCCGCACGTTCGAATCTCGCCCGCGTCCACTCGATCTCTTTCCACGCAATTCCTGGGGTGGGGTCCCAGCGACCGTCACAATGGCCTCTCGTACGCCAAGCATCACAGACCCCAGCTATGCACGCTTGCTAAGGATGTCTAGTCAAGCAATTCATTCGAAATGTGCGAGCCGCAAAGACAATCGCCGACGAGCGCGCTGTTGTGCAGAAGGAGAGTGCGGCCATCCGTGCCAGCTTTAGGGAGGAGAGCCACGACTCCAACGTGAGGTGTGTTGATCTGTCGCAGCGGGAGGGGCACATGTTCACAACGAAGCAGGAGAAACAATGTCGCCAAGCTTCTGTACCTCTTCACTTTGGGCGAGAGGACACATTTTGGACAGATCGAATGTCTGAAGCTGCTGGCGTCGCCGCGTTTTGCAGACAAGCGGTTGGGCTACCTAGGCACCATGTTGCTGCTGGACGAGAACCAAGAAGTCCTGACACTGGTTACAAACTCTCTCAAAAAGTATGGCGTTTCTCAATGCCGAACAACTGTAGAAGCTGACGTCTGCGTAGTGACCTGAACCACCCCAACCAGTATACCGTCGGTCTCGCCCTTTGTACCCTTGGAAACATCGCCTCCGTTGAGATGGCTCGTGACCTGTTCCCCGAAGTCGAGACGATAATAGCAAGCGCAAACCCCTACATTCGCCGCAAGGCCGCCCTGTGCGCCATGAGGATATGCAGAAAGGTCCCAGATCTGCAGGAGCATTTCCTGGAAAAGGCCAAGTTGTTGTTGCAGGATCGAAACCATGGTGTCCTGCTGTGTGGTATCACACTAGTCACCAGTTTGTGTGAAGCAGACGAGGCAGAGGACGACGAGAACGGCATCAAGGACATCTTTAAGCCTCAGGTGCCGGCCCTGGTCAAGATATTGAAGGGTCTATCTTCGTCAGGGTACGCGCCTGAGCATGACGTAACAGGTATCACAGATCCATTCGTGCAGTGCAAGATCCTGCAACTGCTGCGAGTCCTTGCGCGCGGCGATGCTCAGGTCAGTGAGCAGATCAATGATATCCTCGCCCAGGTTGCCACCAATACGGACTCCTCGAAGAACGTTGGTAACTCCATTCTGTACGAGGCCGTACTTACGATCCTCGACATTGAGGCCGACTCCGGTCTCCGCGTACTTGGTGTGAACATCCTTGGAAAGTTCTTGTCGAATAGGGACAACAACATCAGATACGTTGCGCTGAACACGCTGAATAAGGTCGTTGCGGTCGAACCGAACGCTGTGCAGCGACACCGGAACACGATCCTGGACTGCTTGCGCGACCCTGACATCAGTATTAGGAGACGTGCACTTGACCTCAGCTTCACTCTGATCAACGAGAGTAATGTGCGGGTACTCATCCGCGAACTTCTTGCTTTCCTCGAGGTTGCCGACAACGAGTTCAAGCCGGTCATGACGTCGCAAATTGGTATCGCGGCGGACAGATTCGCTCCGAACAAGAGGTGGCATGTCGACACTATGCTGCGTGTATTGAAGCTTGCTGGCAACTACGTCAAGGAGCAGATCCTCTCTTCATTCGTTCGATTGATCGCAACCACCACCGATCTCCAGACATACTCTGTACAAAAGCTCTACGCGGCGTTAAAGGAAGACATCACTCAAGAAGGGTTGACTTTGGCAGGTTCCTGGGTCATCGGAGAGTACGGTGATGCCTTACTAAGAGGCGGTCAGTATGAGGAAGAGGAGCTTGTCAAGGAAGTCAAGGAGAGTGATATTGTCGATCTGTTCGAGACTATCCTTAACAGCAGCTACGCTGGCCTCATCGTCCAGCAGTACACCATCACAGCCTCGATGAAGCTGACAACGCGACTCAGCGAACCAGCCCAGATCGAGCGCCTTCGCAGGCTGCTGCAAAGATACGGATCCAACCTTGACGTGGAAACGCAACAACGAGCGGTCGAATATGGCAACTTGTTCGGCCACGACTCGATTAGGAAGGGTGTTCTTGAGAAAATGCCACCGCCAGAGATCCGCGAGGAGTCGCGCGTGCTTGGCGAGGCTACCAAGAAGCGGCAATCCAAGGTCATCAGCAAGAAGAAGCCTGCCCAGGCAGCAACAGAAGATCTGTTGCTCGATCTCATGGGCGACTCTGGTGTGCCAGACACCAACGGCGCAGCCAGTGGTTCTCAGCAGAATCAAGATCTCCTGGCAGATATCCTCGGTGGAGGTGGACCATCCACATCGTCACCACCACCCCAGACAACGTCCCCTACACCACAGTCGAACGTTGCGAACATTATGGATTTATTCAACAGCGGTCCATCAAGCTCTCCAGCGCCTACACAGTCACGGCCGCCGCCACAAGCAGCCTCGATGGATCTGCTTGGTGGTCTGGGTGGCATGTCATCACCACCACCTCAAACCTCAACACCTACAGTGGCTTCCGGGCCAACTGCACATCCAGTGTACAACAAGAACGATCTTACGATTACCTTCCAGCTCAAGCGTGATGCCAATGCTGTGCAACTGCTCGCTCGATTCCGAAACACAGGAGGCGCCGCGCAACTATCTGCCGTCAATCTGCAAGCCGCCGTCCCGAAGAGCCAGAAGCTGCAATTGCAGCCCATCAGTACAAGTGAGCTAGGTGCTGGGCAAGATGCGACACAACAAATGCGAGTCACATCCGTGAATGGGGTAAGTCGGTCCTTCTCTCAAAACCTGACTTCATAAGCTGACACACGACCTAGCCCCCACCAGCGAGGCTCAGATTGAGACTCAAGCTCAGCTTTGCAGGCGGTGTAGGTACGGTACAAGAGCAGGTCGATTGGTCAGAGCCAACATAGCCACCTGTACCCTGCATGGGAGAACGAGTGTCGACAACATAGACGAATGGAACGAGTTCGATGACTGGTTGCCTTCCCATGCCAAGTTGCAGATGTCTTGATATGTTGTTGTTAGCTCGAGGTGCAAATAAGATGCGGGAGGGCCGCGGAGATTAAGCACGGTTATATCGTCGGCGCTATTATGGTGCAGTAGTTCCCCCGCATCAAAGGTGCATGTGGTCAGGCACGCAACCGTCCCGACTGGTGCCGTCTTACACCTTCATTACGGACACAGCCAAGCATTCTTTGGGTAGCTTCACCGTTCACCGACTCGATATCCTCTGCAGAATCGATCGCAATCTTGATACTTGCCTAATTGCAACTTCAGGGTTGAGTACCCGTGGACTTTCAGGGCTATATTTACCCAAAAGTGGGAGAAGGTCTCTCATCCGCCAAAGCTCGCTGAAGCGGGATCAGCAGCGCATGTTAGATGTAGCACAAGCTACGAAGTATTGACTGCACGCGCTCTGTATGACAACACCGTCATACCGGCTTCACACCTTCCTCAAGCGAAAGCCAATCACGCGACGCTAGCACATGCGTTACCATCCGCCTGGGACAACCTGACCTGATTGGTGCGCAACCACCATCTCCATGTCGATTGCAATCACAGTATGGAAGTTATTGGCTCGATGCATATGTACAGCACAGGATGACCAGAACTACAAGACAGGTTCCCTGTTTATGGTTCATGAGATACGTTAAGTGATGTGTATAGTGGCTCACACTATTGTATACGTGCATAGGACCGTGCCCCAGACTCAGACAAACGTTTGTTTAAAGTAGGGACGAAATAAGCATTCCACTCGTACAGCTCTCCACACCCACAAAGACCCTTTGAACAGTCCTTTTGGCTGCAAGGTGAGCTAACAATGGTTCGTTCTGGCGCTCTGGCGCTCAGTGTCGCCTTTCTTCCTGTCATCTCTGCACTCCCCGCAGTCCCTCAACAGATAGGGTCACATGCCGGTCAGCAGAAACAGCAATATTCCCCGCCAGTTGATAGAGCACAAGCTGTCATCGATACGTTTAGATTGAGCTGGGCGGGATACTACCAATATGCCTTTCCCAACGACGAACTCCACCCCGTCACAAACACTTTCGGCAATTCACGGTACGTTTAACATCTACCACTATTGCCTCGGACTGACTTTGAAAGCAATGGCTGGGGCGCCTCCGCCGCTGATGCGCTCAGCACAGCGCTCGTCATGGGCCAGAAGGATATAGTAAATCAGATTATCAACTACGTCCCCTACATCGATTGGTCATCCACTTCAACCTCCGTCTCGCTCTTCGAAACAACAATCAGATACCTCGGTGGCATGCTGTCAGGGTACGACTTCCTCTCTGGCCCATTAGCACACCTCGCAGACGATCCGGCGAATGTAGCCGCTCTACTATCGCAATCGATCAATCTTGCCAACAACCTCAGCTACGCCTTCGAAACACCAACAGGTATCCCGTACAACCTGCTCAACCTGAGCACTCGGCGTGTAACCGCAGAGCCAAACGGTCTCGCAACAGTCGGCACCCTGATCCTCGAATGGACGCGCCTCGCCGATCTGACGGGGAACACAACCTACGCATCCCTCGTCAACAGAGCAGAATCCTATCTTCTTGCTCCGAGCCCGGCGGCTGCTGAGCCGTTCCCTGGCCTGCTGGGGACGTACATCGATCCCGTTTCTGGCCAATTCCTCGACGCGCAGGGTGGCTGGATCGGCGGCGACGACTCGTTCTACGAGTACTTAATCAAGATGTACGTGTACGATCCAGCGAGGTATGGGGCGTTGAAAGAGCGCTGGATCGCCGCGGCCGAAAGCACAATTACATACCTGACAAGCAGGCCGCTGACAAGACCGGACCTCACATTCGTTGCGGCGTACAACGGCACCGAACTCCTTCTCGCGAGCGAACACCTCGCGTGCTTCGACGGCGGGAACTTCATTCTCGGCGGCCAGGTGCTGGGCGAGCAGAAGTACATCGACTACGGTCTGGCGCTCGTCGATGGGTGCCGCGCCACCTATGCGTCTACGACTACACGCATCGGGCCGGAGGTGTTTGGCTGGGACCCCGACATGGTCCCCGCGGGCCAGGAGTCTTTTTTTGCGCAGAACGGGTTCTATATCCTCAGTCCAGGGTACCAACTCCGCCCCGAGGTCATCGAGAGCTACTACTACGCGTACCGCGCGACGGGCGACACCAAGTATCAGGACTGGGCGTGGGATGCGTTTGTGGCTATTAATCAGACGACGCGTGTAGGCAGTGGGTACTCGACGATCCGTGATGTTAGGGTTGAAGGCGGTGGCGGGTTTGAGGATATGATGGAGAGTTTCTGGTTTGCGGAGGTGCTGAAGTATAGTTATCTGATTCAGGTGGATGATGATGCTGAGTGGCAGGTGAGCAGAACAGGGCAGAATAAGTGGGTGTGGAATACAGAGGCGCATCCGGTGAGGGTGTACGGGCAATAGTGGGTTGGTTGAGATTGGATTTTTGTTTCCATGCATGATATCGTTGATGTTTTGGTTTGCCAGTAATGTACCGGCGCCGCGGGGTATATAATGCATAATGTCGCTTCTGTTGCTTTGCTCGAATGCGAGGTATTGCAGATCCTACTCGAAGAACCCTCCATCGCTGTCTTCCTCTGCTTCTCTTGCCGCTGCTCTTGCTTCACGTCTATTTGTCGGCGTGGGGGCGTTTGACTTCTTCGGCAGCGAAACTTCCCTCTTCCCTTTCTTTTCCTTTACCTTGCTCTTCTTTGGTGGCGCGCCCGGTATTTCCTCTCTGCTCTTGCTATTGCGCAGTGTCTCCAATGTGCCTTCTTCCATGGCTTGCTCGACCAGCTTCCACATCGCGACGTCGCCCTTGGGTCCATCAACTTCTTCAGATTTACTCTTGGCTTCGTCGCTGTCGTCTGTTTCGGCGTTCTTCGAGGTCTTTTTCGACTTGGGGTATAGTGAGGAGTATGGCTTCATGAGGGGATACGATATGGCGTAGTTGACGTCGACCTCGGCATTGTGTAGCTTCTTCTGCAATGCGCTCTTCTCCTCCTCGTCTTCGGCTGCCGCAGACTCCTTCTTGAGACGCTTGAGCACGCGGGTGGCTTTTTGTCGGTCTGCAGCTGTCAGTATACGTCTCGCCCATGACGTAGATATCTGGACACCTACCAAAGAACCGCACTTGGTGGTATTTTCCAATCATCTTTTTCCTGTACTCGCTTTCCCTCGCCTTCATGGTCTTCTCCTCAAGCTCGTGCTCACATGCCTCCAGTTCTCGCTCGCGTTCTATCCTCGAGCTCGCCGACATCTTGTGTTTGGGCACATTATCGACATGGGCAAGCAGACGCTTCAGGTCGCGTATCCGGTTCTTCAGCGCATTTGCGCTGGCACCATATTCGGAGTCTTTGTCTTTGGCGGCATTTGGACGCTTGTGTCTTGTTTTGCCGGCGTGAGGGAAAGAGCGCGGCTTCTTCGTTGAGGCGGGATCGGAAGCTTCGAGGTCGGCAACCTCATCGTGTTTGCGTTTTTGCGACATGTCGTATGGTTGTACCTGAGGTTTGTAGAGTTGCCGAAAAGTTCAGGCTGATCGCAGGTCGGAAAGTTTTAGCGGGGCCACGCTTACCGTTCTTATCGATAGCGTGGAAAGTGCGGCAGGGTTGATGTCACGCGTAGCTTGCATTCACCTTCGATCCCGACGCGTCCCCATTGACTATTCCTTCAATCGCTCGACTGGTCACGTGTGAACTCATATCAATGCCACCCCCGCATCGACCTCTCGATCTGCCGTGATTCGGCTCGATGCAGCCAACAAGAGCTAGTATTTGGTACTTCATCACGGCGATATCTGGCCCTGGTGATTGACAAGATGGAAGCTGCAATCAGGTGGTCGCCGCACTCCACACGAGATCAGCCTCGCTTCTTGATTATTGATGTCGCTGGCAACCGCCTTCGTCTCTGCGAGATTGAGAGCTTTGATGGATCCAAAGTCAACTATCGACAGCTGTTAATTCGCGATAAGCTCCCGAATTATACCGCGTTCGACTGGTCGAAGAAAGATCCCGATGTGGTCGCTATTGGTTCTGCATCCGGGGAAGCACACATCGTCCAACTAGACCCCAACAAGCCCGAAGGCGACTTCCTGCACGCATTTCCCATCAGGCATCAAAGGAAGTGCAACTCAATCGCTTTCAGTCACAAGAACCTCCTAGCTACCGGGTTGGATCGAGTGAGGAACGATGTGTGTCTGAACATCTATGACATGAACGATGCGCGTTTTACGAGCAAGGATGAGCCATGCAAGAAGCTTGCCAGCTCAGAAGCCGTTTCCAGTATCAAGTTCTTCCAGAACCAGCCGGACACGCTTCTTGCGGGTGTGCAAAGGCAGTACATCCGGATGTACGACCTTCGAGGTAGGCCTGGTTACCGGAGCAGGAGGCATGTCCAACGCTGACACTTGTAGATTCTGGAACGCAGGGAATTGCCAACATACAAACCAAGCAAGTCCACAACATCGCTATAGACCCGCTAGATGAGAATTACTTCCTTTCAGCGGGGACGACAGGCGACCCTACTGTGACCGTATGGGATCAGCGCATGGTCAGGCAGCGCAGCGGTAACGACAGTGGCGGTGCT
The DNA here is from genome assembly GCA_021642125.1 of Nothophoma quercina. Classification (NCBI taxonomy): domain Eukaryota; kingdom Fungi; phylum Ascomycota; class Dothideomycetes; order Pleosporales; family Didymellaceae; genus Nothophoma; species Nothophoma quercina. The sequence goes on along the minus strand of JAKIXB010000044.1, from coordinate 167,168 downwards.
GTTTTGGAGTTCAAGCCTATCGTAGACAACAGCCAACCGGCAAGTATCTGGAGTCTGAGATACACTGGTACAAAGAGAGGCACATTTGGTGTCCTTGCGAACACGGGCGAATTCAAGATCTTGGAACTCGCTCAGCATTCGCATCGCCTGGAGACACTGAAGTCGACAACGGACACCGCAATGGCTCGAGCGTGGTCAATGCCGCACTACACCAAGGTTTCGCATCATCTGCGCCACCCGTGGCATAGCAAGGACTTTCCACAGAAACAAAAAGACCGTGTTATGGCATATGACTTCATGACCAATGGTAGCCCATTAGATGGGCAGTGTGCGTTAGCCTTGCATGCAAATCGAGAAGTGGAGGTATTGAAGGTGCCGCCGGCCGCCCCACGAATCAATGTCAGCGCTCTCGAAGAGATCTACAGAGACCGCACTACTATCGCTAGACCGAGAAGTCGTCACGGCACGATTGCAGAGGATCTCAGTGAGATCCAAGATGAGGCTCTAAGCAGGAAAGGCGAACATGGCCCTGCGGATCTGTCAGGAGATATGGAGCAGCTCAGCACGAACGATAGACGTCGATCGAGCACACAGATGCGTGAGGAACTCCTCAGACTGGCATACCCCGACGTCAAGATACCCTTGCCCGATTATCTTGCTTCCCTGCAAAGCTCCAAGCGTCGGTGTCAGGAAGGGTACTCCCTCGGATGTGCGCAAAATAAGGCGATTGTGTCAAATGACCCATGGCTGGCGGATGTTTGGACCTTCGTTGAACGCATGGATACACATGCATGGGGCGACGGAATGGTTGGTAACGGCCTAGAACTCAATTACCTTGGCATCGAGTCGATATGGAACAACGATTTGGAGATGTATGATGACAGGCGCATTGATCCAGATGCGGAGAAGAGTCAAGACATGTTTCGGGAGGCAGTGAAAGAGATTGTGGAGGCCAAACGGTTTCCGCCATTCGAAGGAGTCGAGACTAAGTTACCGGAGAATAGGCAACTATGCTTGAGTCTATGCGGTTGGCCACTCGATAAGAACGGTGTACAGGACAACTGCGAAAACTTGATTGCCGATGGAGCGGTTCTGAAAGCTATCGTCCTCGCGGTTTTCCAAGGCCACAAGGATATCGCGTTGTCTCTCCTCCGAACCGCGTTGCAACAGGGTAAGCTCCCACAGGATCACATCGGCCTCGGTGCTGTCATCGCTTGTGCCTCGCCGTTATCAGGAGTACCTACCGAGCAACGCGAAGCGTGTTCCTGGATGTCCGAGATGACCAACGATCCCTACCTAAAGTCCCTCCTCACCTACTTCATAACCGCGGACTGGACCGCCGTCGTAGACACAATCTCCCTCGCACTCCCCGACCGCGTCGCCGTCGCCCTGAAATACCTTCCCGACACCTCCCTCTCCCGATTCCTCTCCATGACAACAACATCCCACATCCGCAGCGGCTCCATCTCTGGGCTCCTCCTCACAGGCCTGACCACCCGCGCCCTCGACCTGCTGCAAGTGCACATCGCCTCGCACCCGTCCGAGCTGCAAACTGCCGTCCTCCTCTTATCTCGGGCGTGTCCACTGTACATCCAGGATCCGCGGTGGTACCTTTGGAAAGACATCTACCTGGAGCAAATGCAGGTCTGGCGCACGTTTCTGGAGCGCACGCGGTACACGAAAGAACACAATGCGCGCAGTGTGACCAGAGAGGGGAGTGCGAGGAACAAGCCGACGCAGCCTAGCATTGCAATCCGCTGCGCGCAGTGCCAGCAGAACCTCGCCTTGCGTAAGGAATCCCGCGGTAATAAATCACGTCTCGTGCCTGTCACAGGTGCCCCTTATCACACGCAACATCCTTCAAACCCCAAATCTGCGATGATGCACGCCAAACCTGGGGGTGCTGGGAAGCATTCTACTACGAGTCCAGCGCTCGCATGTCCAAATTGCGGTGCACAGATGCCGCGGTGCGGGCTGTGTATGATGTGGCTGGGGTCACCGGATCCAGCGAAGCCTGGCGGTGCAGAGACATTGAAAGGTGAGGATCTGGAGAGCAGATTGATGGTGTTTTGTATGAGCTGCACGCATGGGTTTCACGGACATCACGCACGAGACTGGTTTGCAAAGCATTCTATGTGTCCAGTGCCGGACTGCAAATGTATGTGTGGGTTGCTGAAGTGAGCGGTGAGCGAAGGTCCCTCGAGGGAAGCTCATCTGTCCAGAAGCGCTCGGCAACATCACATGGTATAGTCGTAACACCTACATTTCTTTACCGACATAGTCGCTGGAAGTTGGTCAGTGGACCTGCTAATGAAGTGTTGGCATACCGTTCTCAATCGGCATTGCAATGTAATGATGTGCCAAACTCATCCACCAAGCAACTCCCTCACTGGTCGAGAAAGCAGGAGGGATGGTCGACATCAGTCGAGCCTACCTTTCGCTCTCAAAGAAGTCTGACCTAGCGCCAATCCAACCTCGATTCTTTCGCGCAACGAACCATGGTTTACGCATGAGTTTGACTCGCTTCCGAATTCATCAATACATGCATCCTTTCACGCAAAACCCCGTCTTACAAACGAGGAGAACAGAACATTTCGAAAACAAACAAGGCGACAGCACAGAACTCGAGAACAAGCCCTCAAAGCTCTAATGTCTTCTATCGACCCCACAAACACTCACATGCGATACCTCTTTGCCCAGCATCCATCTCTCCCAACTGCAGAAGCCATACAACGACTCCTCAAAACCTCCGAACCACCAAGCATAGTCACTGGCCGTACCTCCGACGGCTCAACAGTCCGCTTCGCCCTTTTACCGCACACGGCAATCGAGCCCATCACCAAAGCCATCTACCCAGACCCGCCAACGTTCAAGCCCGCGCAACTCGCTGCGAAGAACCTCTCGAACGACTCCCCAGCACCATGTCTAGGCGACATGGCAACACTGCCACAGTACCGGTCCAACGCCCGGAACCACGGGAACTGGATATGTCGACAGCCCGGCTGCTCATACCACAACTTCATCAAGAACAACATACGCTTCGTTGCTCGGTACACGGCTTGTCTGCGCTGTGGCTCGAGTCGTTGGGCAGCACTCAATGTCGATCGTGGGCATGCACTTGCTCCTGGCGACAATAGGGCGACCTGGCCGACGCAGGATGAGTATCCGGTGCTTTACTTTCTCTACGGCTCGCTGGCGGACCCGGCGAAGCTCAAGGCTCTGCTTGGTCTTGGAGTCGAGCCTTTGCTTGCTATGGGCAAGATCGGCAATGGCAAGCTGATGATGTGCGGCGGGTATCGTGCTTTGGTTGATGCGGGAGAAGAGTGTAAAGTGCGGGGCAGCGTGTACATTGTGCAGAATGAAAGTCAGGAAGAACTGCTAAGATACTACGAGACGGCGATGTATGAGGTTGTTAGGTGCGAGATTGAGTTGGGCGGGGAGAGCATGTGGGGGTTGACATTCAGGTTTTGCGGGAGACGCGACGAGCTGAAGGAACTGGACGCTCAGGAGTAGCTGGAGAAGTGGACTTTATTGGTGCTACGTAAGAAGGTCAATCGCGAGACGAGGAATTGGTGAAAGACGCGGATGTACACTGTCACAGCAAGGCCACTAGAGAAACACCAAATGTCCACAACGCCCAGTCAGATCTCGCTGCCTTCGTGACTGGAACAGCAGCATTCTCGCTAGCTCCCGTGGGATTTGCCGTATTTGTCGCAGTCGACGAGGGTCTTGACGACGGTGTCCCAGAGGCCGTTGCGTTTGTTGAGTTCAACTGCTCCAGCGGCACCATAACAGCGTCGAGCACATGCATCAGACCATTGTGGGTCCTGTTCCCTTGATATTAGTCACAGTAGATCACGAAACGATCGATTAGAGACTTACAAGACATTCGCGTTGATGACCTTGGCGTTATTGAAGTAGATGGTCCGGTTCCCATCACTATCATCAATCTTCACCCGCACAGTCCCATTCTGCAAGCTTTTGAACTCCTGTCCGTCAACCAGAAAGTCGCTGTACGCCACTTCAGGTAAGGTGTGATACAACAAAGCGCCCTTCAAGTCTTCGACGGTTAGGTTAAAATCGGGGTTGCCCGCGGCTTGGAACGCTCTGTTATCCGGACCCAGACACGTGACGTTCTTCGAGCCGTCGAGAGCGGGCCAGAGCGATGTACGATTCAGAGCGTTATCGAGACTGGCGAGTCCTGCGTCACGAATCGTCTCTGCACAAGTAGTTGGCAATGTGAGCAGGCCGTCGACGATGTGGAAACGGCCTCCGTCCCAGGCTCCTTGTTCTGCAGAGAGCGCCTGGAGGTTGACGGTCGATGCCAGACCTGAGCGCACGCCTGCGGTGTGTGCGCCGTCTGCGGACTGGCGGCTCATGAGCTTGAAGCGGTTCGGTTGGGATGCTTGACCGGCGCTCTGGATGAATACGACTTGTCCTGCGGCGCGCTGAGCTCCACCGAATTTGGCGGCTAGACTGGGTCCTGCAGTTCGATTGTTTGCTGGAGAATTGACCAGCAAAGTGGGTGCTGTGATTCCTGTGCTACCGCTTGAGGTAAAGTTGTCGCTGCTCAGGTTCGATACCAGTGTGTGGTATTGTACGAGCTGCAAGAGCACATCTGGACCGACATCAAAGAGGGATACTTGGTGTTGCGAGTAGTATGCGGTGAATGCTTCATTACTTGGAGCGAGGAACGTGATGGGGTAGGTTGATTCGTTGCCAAAGTAGGACGCAGCGAATGCCTCGTTGTTTTGGTAGAAAGCTGTGAAGTTTGATAGCGCTGGGACCCGGGATAGGGCTTCAAGGAGCGTCTGCGCATACGTTGCACTCAACAATGTACCTAGCAATAGAAGTTTGCGATGCATGTTGATCAAGTTGGCAGAGACTAAAGAACGGGTGTAGTTGACCTTGGAAGGATGCCTTGGTGAAAATACCCAGAGATTGAATAACACGCTCGCAAGTTTGACAATCGCTGGAACTGGAGAGATCGACCTTATACCTGTTGATGGCCACGCAACCCCGCCAGAGCTGACACTCAGCCTGCGGCTCTGCAGTGCATCGTGGGAGGGAAAGCCAATTGCGCAAGGGTGGAGCAGCCATCTCGCTTGAGTCGCGAACGCCACGAAAGCCAAAGATACCAAGTCGCGTATGTAGGTGATGCTAAGACAAAGGCTGAAGATAGCAGAGGGGCAAGGCTGAGGATCGAGACTGCATGTCAATACTTCAGGGTGTTCCATAATTGGTGAATAAAGTCGCAATTGCAGCCACCAACATCATCGTCCTTCATCGAAACTAGAGTAGTCCAAACCTGGTGCATGGTGTGTACTGCGCTTTGCACACAACGCGCAGTCAGCAATCCTAGAGATGCAGGTGTTGTGAAGGCGGTGGGGGCTGAGAGCAGAAGTGAGGTGCAGCGGAGTTCAGTCGAGACCCCCGAGCTGCGAGAGCCAAGACCATTGACGTAGCGAATCGAGAGAGTGTGGGCGTGGCCTTTCGAGCCCAAACATTTCCCCACGGCAGTGTGCAGCCGCACATACAGCTGGCAATAGCTCTAGCCTGGCATCGCATGACTATGTCCGTCCTCCAAAGGCTGCAGAAGCTGTCACAGCTGCAGTGCTTGGTGCTCGCAGTCCAATATGCGACCGAGCCGAACGTGGACGCTCTACGAGCATTAACAGCACTACGCGAACCCGATTTACCACTGAATCTGGTGCTGCGCGTCCTTCTCACGTTCTTGCCTGGGACTGTCGAGCCAACGACATACGTCGAATACCTGAACGAGCTTGCGACCAACTCAAGACACCCTGGCGACGACCCCGCCGCACACCTCGATATCGCTGCGGTCGAGGCGCTCTCGAAGTCGCAGGCAAAGAGAAGGGGGAAAGATATACAATCGCAACTGCTGCCGAATTTGCACCCTCAGTACGACGCAGAACTCGAGCTCGACCCTTTCACCAGCTTCCTGATTCACCGCGCACATCGCATCGATTCCGAGACCGGCCTCCTCGACCTCGTGCCGCAACTCATCGTTCCCTTTCTCAGCCACTCCGAATACCTGCGAACATGGTTCATTTCGACCGTGTTCCCGCTGCTCCGCCTGAGCTACGAATACTACCCACAAGGCATCGCCGTGTCCCTTGACGAGTACGCCAGTCTGAGAGGGAAGCGGGCACTAGACTTCAATCTCGCAAACCTGCGTGCTGCAAGGAAAGCTGGCGCAGACACAGGAAATGCGGCACGAGACCTCAGGGGTGTGGTATCGCCGTGGATATGTGGTGCCAACGACCGAAAGAGGCGGAAGATTTCAGGCGGCGTCCGCAGGGCATCAATAGCAGAAGAGTCGGTACAGGAGTCGAATGACTGGGATGCACTGTTCCAGTGGCTCTTGCACACTTCGAAAGAGGATTTACCCCTAGTCACTGCTGCCATCTCCGAATGGGACGGACCTGAAGACATGGACTTAGGAGGTTTTGAAGAAGGTCGAGATTACGTGGATGAGGAAACACAGCGCCGCTTGGAAATGCAGTATGCACAGACAGCGCTATCATGCCTGTACTTAGTAGAGGCGAGCGATGTTGAGACACTACAAACAGCTCATGCCCTCCTCACACGGATATGCGATCTTCTCCACTGCGACCCTCCACCACATCTCAGCATCGGTGTCGAATCGCTACCATCATACGACCTCAAAACACCAATACTGCAGGATGCTACTTCTTCATTAATCCAGGAAGGACGACTCTTGGCATCCGATAACGACGTCACAAGGCCTGGACAAGACGCATTTCGGATCATCGAGCTGGTACTCTTTTCGGCGTGTGTCTTGACAAGCCTGCAACACCCTGTCTCACCACGAACAGTTGCCAAGATGTCGCTACGGGACGACTACGCTGAACAGTCCTCGCTCCTTCAGAGAGTACTTCACACCCTGAGTAGTGGCTCGAAGAGGGACAGTGATCAGTGGCGGACCATCAGAGCCAAGCTGCTCTGGCTTTGGAACTGGGGTACAGACGCGCACGACAATGACCGTCATGGACAGGGTATCTTGGGTATGCTCGAGAAGACAACGATCGAGACAGAGATTCTCAAGTCGCTCATCGAGGGTAGCCATTTCTCACTCGCAGTGCAGATATATGTCAAGCCAGCTTTTGGTGAGCACCCACTTCTACAGTCAGATGTCGAGAAGGTGGTACTGTCTGCTGCTTTGCATCATTATGACAATGCTACCAACGGCAACCGCAACAGGGGTGGCATGAAGCGTTGTGCAGAGATCGTAGCTGCGTTCGCTCCTCACTTCTCAAAATCTTCGCGTTTCCAACGGACACAAGCTTTGCTTTCGGCAACACATGCCATGTCCTTCTACTCGTTGATCCTCCAGCACGGTGTACCTTTTCAGCCTGTCAGTATCAGGGTTAGCTCTGATCCTTTGTCGTTGATACAGAGGTTGCTCTCGCAAAACCTCGGTAGCTACACCAAGTTGGATGATCTGATCTCCATTGGGCAAAACCTGGTCGTCTCGATGCCATCGACCATCATAGACGACTACAAGGATGCTGGTCCGCTTGACGCGACGACAACCGAGAAGAAGAAAGCAGCTGCCGAACGTCGCGTGATTGGCATGGCTATCGATGCAGCCCTGGAAGAGGGCGACTTCGAGACTGCGTACTCGTACGTTGTCAACCGCCTTACTCCGGCCGCAACCCCTTCGCCAGCAGTCTCGACATCAACACAACGGTTTTCGTTTGACTCCGACACACCCGTCAAGCAGGCCGATGATGCAGAAGATGTTGCCTGGCGTGCGGCTCTCCGTGCGGGTCGTTACAAGCCTTCGCTATCATGGTCGGGCACATGGTCACACGCCAAGGCTGCACGACCAGAGCTTCGCCAGCTCGAGCAACGAATGGAACTTCTTTCACAAGCTCTCCTGCTCGCCCCACCTAGCCATCTCGAAGAGGTGCTCAACGTTTGGCAACAGTGCGAAGCTGAGATGACAGAGCTCCTCGCTCAAGAAACAGAGGAGGAAGAGCGCTTCAACGATGCTGCCGATCGCAAGCTGCCCGGCGCTTTTGACATGGACTCTATTCCGACAGTTCAGCCACGCCGCGAAGTTGGACGTGGTGCAGTCGAAGAGTCGCCGATGGGTCTATTCGACGTTGCGCGCGGTGCAGCTGCAGCGTTCTCGAAGAGCGCCTTCCCGCTTCGTGCTGGGACGGGTTCTTCGTCACGCCCAGACTCTAGGGGTACCACAAGCCGCGTCAGTATGGATTTGAGTGACTCGGACAGCATGCACGGGCATGAAGAGAGAGTCAGAAAGAGGGATATGCTTGCCAACACCGCGAGTGGTGCGTTGCAGTCGGGTCTCGGCTGGGTACTGGGTAAGTTTTAAGCATTTGCGTTACGAGTTTGATGGCTGCTAACATCGCACAGGTGCCAAACCCGTCAATGATCAGAACAGATAAGCAGATAAGCAGATACCAATCTTGTGACATAATATACCCTTTGGCGCGATTATCGACCTGCTGTCTACTGCTGTTCGCGGCAAAACGTCCTTCTCATATACCTGCTTTTGCGTACACTTTACCATCACTCAGGTCGTACTTGCATCTTGTTTCGCTCCTTGTGGTCTCACTGCCACTCTTGAACAAGATGACGCGTCTCTGCTCATGTCTATACGTCACCGAACACACTCTATGCATATACTGGTACCCACTGAAAGAGTGCATCACAACAGTAACAAAATCCACACAATGTCAATAGTGCCAGGCACTTGTTGCCAGCTCCCAGCGCAAGCTGGGAGCATGAGTGCGCAGATCACTGGATTTGGGTATTTCTGTAGATCTCTCTGAGTTATGTTCAGCAACAGTACAGCTTATGCACGTGTAGATGGGGAATACGTGATGAAAGATTCCAGGGGCGAGTACAAAATGGCGAATATGTTGGAGAGTGACTGTGAGGATGTCAGGGATATAGGTAATGTGATGGTTGTGTGCGAAGGGGGTTGTGTCTGTCCATAGTGGTGTGGCTGCGATCGAGAGGTTAAGAAGCGGAGGTAGATGATATATCACAAGAGAGCAAGCATACGACATGTTGGTTTCACAGTTCCATTCCTCGTCGATGCCGTAGCAATCGAACATGGTATCTATCTTCCTTTGCATCCCATCCAAAAGTCGTCCAGCGTCCCATACTCCATAGATTCGTCCCTCATCAATTAAGATGTGCACAAACAAGATGCTGGTATAGCGGTCGTCGATATGGCGGGATGTTGTAAGGCGTCATACACTCTGATGAGAGTGCGACACGCTTACTGCTCGGTCTGGAAGTAGTTGAGGAGGATGGAGCGCTCCTGCGACTCCTCACCCCAGTCCTTGACGACAACGCAAGAGCAGTTGACGACCTTGCGGGGGTTACCCTCACGGTCAATCTGGCCTATCGATATATTAGCCTATTGCCTCATCACACAATCCAGAGCAGTTGCAACGTACAGAGACCGGCCCACTCGCCGAGCTGCTTGCCATCGGGGACCTTGATGAGAGGGATCTTGTGCTCAGAGCAGAGCGCGACAACGAGCTTCTTGTAGGCCTCCTCCTCGCAAGCCTCGTTGAGGACGCACATGTGAGCCTGGCGGCGGTCGAGGGCCTTGGACGCCTCGCGCAGACCGCGGGCAAGACCGTCGTGGATGAGCGCGAGCTTCAGCACGCCCTTGAGAGCCTCAAGAACGGACATCTGGCCCTTGCCGGTGGAGGCATCGGCGCTGACTTCGACCTCGGCGGCCGCGGAAACCTGGGACTTGGTATCGTCTTCTCCGTCCGACTGTGGTGTATGTTAGCTATGAGGTTCCTCGAGTGTTTACAGGTGCGCGCAATGCATGGCGGGGCACAGCCGCATGGTGCGAATTGCTGTGCATCGCAGTTGCATGCAGCATTGCGGCGGTGTGGTGAGCCGTACCATGATTGCTATTGATCTATCGGGGTTCCTCGAAGAGTGTTGGTGTAGATAAAGAAGAAAAGAGATTCGTCAAAGTTCGACGAGCAAAATTGCCGTCCACAGTGGGGAGCGGCTAGCGCCGAAGCGAGCGTGGCCCCATTTCGGCCTAGCGTCGCTACCGTCATCGCCTTGCTCGAAAGATGATCAACATCGTTACGACACACATGCACACTTGACTTAAGAAGCCGGGGAGTTTTGGTGTATCTGTCTATACTTGCGGCGCAACGGGGTGGTCCAATGGCTCTACTCATATACATACCTAGCTAAGCAAGCAATTGCCCCTTCTGGCGGTGCGTTTGTAACTACAATATGCCCTCTGGTACCCAAACGAGAAGATATGCTAGATCGCTAGAAGCCAGATAGCAATTGATAAGGCGGCAGCACAAAATCTTTGATATCAGTTCAAAGTCAGATATCCCGGACGTTGCGCTTTGGAATTTCTGTCTCGACCATCTCCAGCCCACTCAGACTTGGGTAACGTTTACTGAACGCATCAACATCCCACTCGTCACCACCTGCGGCATTTCCAGCGATAGCTGGTAGTGGCTTTTCTCTAATATTGACACTGCGTATCGAGGCAGGCTTAGTAGGTGAGCCTTGCGCAGAAGGTGGATTCGCCGATCCACCTGTCTGTAAGGCCTTTGGCTTGGGTGCACGTGGTGGCGGGCCAGACGGTGCGCGGACGTTAACAGCTGGCGGTGCGGACGATGATGGCACTGGAGGTGGCAGATTGGGGCGACCAGAAGGTTTGGTGTATGCAAGATCTTGCTGTCCACCAACATTGACGGGCTTGCGGGCGATAGGCGGTGGGCGCATTCCGCTCTGGTCTTCCGGCCTGACAGGCAGTGGTTTCCCGGTGTCTGTGTACTTGCCGTACCCTGCTGCAGTGCGATTGACTGCTGCTGGCTTGCTGCTTTCGTCAAGGAGGTTCTTAACCCGGTTCTGTATCGTCGATGCCTTAGTAGGCACTTTTGGCTTGCCAGCTGCTTGCGAAGTAACCCGTTGCTTGTACTCGGCTGCGGCGGCCTCGACTCGTCGCTCTTCCTCGCTAAGTCTACGCCTTTCCAGCTCTCTGCGCACTTCAGGCGGCAGATCTTGCGTTTCATCGATCGGACCACGGTCGTCCTCAGTAGGGGCCAGTGAAGCGACGGAGCCTGCGATGGGTGTAAGATCGCGGTGGTTCGAAGGGTAGTCGTGATGTGGTTGTTCGGGTTGCGACATAACTGGCTCTGCACGCTCGTGCTCAGGAGTCTTATTGTTGGTCTCAAAGCGGCGGAAGGCGTCCCCAAATCTTCCCTTGACGATATTTTTCGTACCGCTCGTAATAGATGATAGACTACCAAGTCTGTGGTGGCTGGACTTTGAGCTGCTGCGGCGGTGCTTGTGCTTTTGATCTGGGTCACCCTCGATCTGGCGTAGGAAGTCGACGCTGGACCTCACATTTCTGGCGTCAGGCTCCGAGTCATCAACTGCATTGGACGTAGTGCGACGTATCAAGGACGGTGCATCGAAACTGCGACCAGGGGCTGACTCTCGCTCTCTCAGAAAGTCAAGGTTGGATTCTACGTGCATGCTGGCCGGTCGAGCATTGGAATTCGCTGACCTTGCGCGATCGATCGTGTATCCAATGTCCAATTGAGATGGCCGTTGACCCTCCAGAGATGGTCGCGAAGACGCTGGCGACTTGGGTGTGCTCAATTGTGACAGGTGAGACCTCGACCTTGAATCTAAAGATGGTCTGGGAGGCAGTGCGAACTCAGATGGCTTGAGCGAAGGGCTGCCTTGTGGTTTCTCGAAAGTCCGAGGCTGACTCTGTGTCCGATTGTGGTGGTTGGATGTGGGTACCTTCCAGATTGGGCGCTTACTGACGTCTGGGTATGGCGATGCAGCAGGTCCAGGAGATGGTGCAGGAGATGTCTGCACGCCTGTAGAGACCATGTTACTGCGTATCGGCATCGGTTGCTGTATATTTGAACTGGATGTACGCGGGCTCGCACTCGGCTCGTAGGGCTTCGACTTCTTAATAGAGGCCGTTCTCGACACGGTAGTTGAAGGTGCTTTGGATGATGGTTTGGTTCCTGGTGCTGAGTCCACCTTCGAGGCGGGCGGTAGAGCAAATGCATCGTCAGCCAAGGCTTCGGTGACGCGCTTGTTCAGCGGTGCTCCACCTGAAGGAGACTCTGACTGCCCAAACTCAAACTTCTGACCGCGGTCATGGAGTAAAGAAAACTCATCCAAAGAAGGGAAGCGTGAAGCCAGCTCGTCAGCAGCCGCACGTCTAACCTGTACGTCCTGGCTGTCTAGAGCTGCGAAAGGGTCTGAGGCTGTGCCTCTCATTGGCGAAGGACTTGGCTTTGCTGCTGGAGGTTGTTGGGCAGGTGCAGTCGGTCGCCCTCTCCTCATAGGAGTGATATCTGGTATATGTTGTACTTTCTGTACGGGAGCAACTTTTTGAATGCCAATTACCGGTGGTGGTGAGGAAACTTGGGGTTCTGTTGGCGGTAGTTGCTGGTTCCGTCGTGCTTCAGATTGCGTGCGGCCAGAGTAAATCTGATGCTGGTCAGTTCACGTTCCATCCACAATGCCATGTTACATACGTCCTTAATCGGACAGGCTCGGTGCCGCATAGCGCACGTCTCGGCCACCACCTGGTAGATGTTGGGTCGTTGTTGTGGGCTCTCGCGCAGCATCCACCCTACTTAACGTCAGCCCGAATTATTTTCCAAGATTGCTTATTCTTACCTATCAGCTTCTTTATCCTGTCCGAGAAAGGAGGGTAGTGTGGGTACTTGAAGCTTGCATTCAAGATAGCCATCTGCCCCACCTCTTCGAACGGTGTTGTATAGTAGCAGAGCTTGTATAGCAGCACTCCCAATGCCCAGATATCACTCTTCTCATCAATTGGCAGCTTCCGGTATACGTCGATCATTTCTGGACTTCGGTATTGTAACGTCGTGTGCCGTTGAACGTCGTCCTCGATCAGCCTTCCTTCTGCAGCTGTGGTAGCAGCAGGCCTCGGCGGCGCAGTTGATCCGAAATCACACAGCTTATACACCTTGTTACCTCCGACATTTGTGATGAGAACGTTCTCGACTTTCAAGTCTCGGTGGAGTAGCGGCGGCTTGAGGTAGTGCATCGCCGCGACACCCTCAGCAACATCAGAGAAGATGTGCAAGATCTCAGGTTCGGTAAGACGGTGTTGTAATCGAGTATTCATAAAGTCGATCAGTCCTCCGCCAGAACAAAACTCCATAAGGAGGAAGACCTCGTAGCCTTCACCCTTCAACTGCGAGGCATGCGAGTCGAAGTAGGTAACGATCTTGTGGTGCCCCTTCAGCTTCTTCATAGTCTCTACTTCCGTCCGCATGTTGGCCAGCGCCTCCTTGTCTGCGCAGGCCACCCGCTTCAAGACGGCGATCTCTGGTGTGTGCCCGTCGGCCTTCGGTACGCGGACGAGGTAGACATGTGCGAAGCCACCCTCCGAGAGGTACTTCTCGATGGTCACTCGATGACTGCCGACCTGAACTTTCGTTCCTGGCGCAAACGTGCCTGGCGGGGCATTGGACATGGCGACAGGGGCTGGAGCGCGGTATGCGGCCTGTTGGGGCATCGAATGGGCGGTGGAGGGGGCATAGCGAGCCGACGACATGCTGGGCACTGTGGAAGCCTGCTGCGATGCAGGAACAGCAGGCGTTCTATAGGCAGTGCATGGACGGGGTGTGAAGAATGCAGCAGTCAGGCCTCGGATACAATGGGCATGCGGAGTGTGTCGTGTTCAGGTCGAGGTGATCATGCCCAGGGTCTATGTCCACACGGTGCGGGATGTGGTCACAAGCAAAGCCACCCTACAACGTCACAACATGAATTTCTGTGCGAGGCTATGATTGCTGTTCAAACAAATCATGAGCTGCTTGAGTTTGACACTCCTTGCATTTCCGTACAACAGGTACAAGTCACGAAGGCTGCTCAAGCAGCAGCCGTTGCATCTATCTGTGGCTGGTGCCCGCTGTGGCGCAAATCCTGGGCAACAAGCTTCTCCGATTGGCTCCCTTGGCATGAGACAATTCGTTCGCAGCAGAGTCGAGGCCGAAACTGCAGTCCAATGCATCTCTTGATGCAGACCTTAAGTCACCGTATGCCCCGCCAAACACAGACGATGAACGTGTTCGAATTTCTTAGAGTGCAGGCCACGCAGTAGAAAGGACAGTCTGGTAGCTATCTTGTAGGCAGCTGCATCTGCCTAATAGACGAAGTCCCTCGAGAATTTGGCCACACATCCTACAACATAGAGTTTCCTGTTAGTGACTGTGTGCTGCAGGATCAATACAGCCACTGTTTCTGGCCGTTCTTGTCAACTGACAACGCCGCATTTAGGACAGAAATGTCATCTCCGTGGGAGATCGGGATATATAAGGCCTCTCTCAAGGCTGCCTCCGAGTGGCTACGAGTGAACACTCCTCACCTGCTCTGGCAAGACAGTGAACACAAGAATACATGGCCTTGTAAATTAACTAGGGATACCTTCATATCTATTCATGGTCGACCCCGCGTCGAGCTAGATTTTGGGCAACCATAGCAACACGACGGCGATAGAACTTGGCCAATACGAGCATCACATGCTGTAGTGATGCGTGCGCGGCCTCTGCAGTAGTTGCTATATGACGCTCGATGTCGGTGGTATGGAAGCCGTGATGCCGATAGTAAAAATACAAGGGCTTTCATAAAACAGATTGATGCGTGAAGATCGTGGTTCGTCAGAAGAACTAGGAGTCGATGGGATTCATTGGTGTTGCATCCCAAACAGCAGGCTCCAAGCGGTTAATGCGGACCAGGGTTGCGCCTGCAAGCGGTCACGGCCACGCAGACAACAAGCACTGCTTACCGCACGTTACTTGTATATTGTTACTCTTTCCCCTCTCTGCTAGCTACCCCTCATATCTCCTGAAAGCGCGACTGTCATACACACACATCTCCCTTCGCGTCGCTGCAGACCACTGTTGTACTGCCGCATGAAGCGCCGTCCCGCGTCATAGCACTAGCGAGCGTCTCTCAGCCCTACAGTCCCCTCCATCACCCGCAAGAGCGCGTCCCTTGGTCGGCGCCCCTCCCTTCACTTCCAGCTCAAGTGGTCATCTTCTTGCGTTACAGGCAGTGGCGCTGTTGTTTACAAGTCTGCAAGTGAGCTAGACCGCTTGCCTAGAACCCTGAGAACCCTGGAACCGCCGCAGCGATCTCAAACCCCAGCCTTAGAACCGTCCTCTATCATCACAGCCGGCGTGCGACCCTTGCTCGACTCACACAACCCCTCCTCAGGGGACAAAACCACGTATACGGCACGCCCTCTCGTCTCGACTACGACAGATACTAGAAACTTGAAAATGGCGCGCTCCCGCAGACAGAACAGAGACCAAAGTGCTTCTCGTTCCGACACCTCCGCATCCACCTCGCCTGAGCGCGGCTACGACGATGACAAAGACTCGATCATGCTACAGTCAAACGACTCGCTGTCGTCACTGGCGCCTTCTGTATCCCCTGATTCTGACGACGATGCCCGTCGGCGGGCCATCGAGGAGCAGAACCGCATCTCTCCCGTTTCGCGACTACCCGCTGAGATCATGATCTCCGTCTTTGCGAAACTCGCCTCTCCTGCCGACCTTAGAAGCTGCCTGCTGGTATCGAAGGACTGGTCTAGAAACGCTGTTGGACTGTTATGGCATAGGCCTTCAACCAACAAGTGGCCGAGCGTTAAGAGCGTGATCAGCACGATCAACAAGGCAGATAGTTTCTTCGACTACAGCAGTCTGATCAAGCGTCTCAACATGTCGGCACTGGGGAATGAAGTCAGCGACGGCACACTTAAGTCACTACAGTTCTGCAAGCGGATAGAGCGACTGACACTCACGAACTGTACGAAGCTTACGGATCTGAGTCTCGTGGCTATGCTGGAGGACAATCGAAGCCTTCTGGCCCTGGACGTTACGAGCGTGGAATCGATTAGCGATCAGACTATGTACGCTCTGGCCAAAAACGCGGTTCGGCTGCAGGGACTGAACATCACAAACTGCAAGAAGATCACCGATTTGTCACTTGAGGCTGTTGCGAAAAGCTGCAAGCATCTCAAGAGACTTAAGTTGAACGGGTGCTCACAGCTCAGTGACAAATGCATAATAGCGTTTGCTCTGCACTGCCGCTACATCCTCGAGATCGACCTTCACGATTGCAAGAACCTCGAAGACGATTCAATCACCACCTTGATCACAGAAGGACCACATCTGCGAGAGTTGAGATTAGCACACTGCTGGAAGATTACGGATCAGGCGTTCCTTCGTCTACCTGCAGAGGCAACTTACGAAAGTCTGCGGATCCTGGATCTGACAGATTGCGGTGAGCTGCAAGATTATGGTGTTCAGAAGATCGTAGGCGCAGCACCAAGGTTACGCAATCTGGTTCTCGCCAAATGCCGCAACATCACAGACAGGGCGGTGATGGCCATCACTCGCCTTGGAAAGAACCTGCATTACATTCATCTTGGCCACTGCTCGCGAATCACGGATACAGGCGTTGCGCAACTAGTAAAATTGTGCAACAGAATCCGGTACATCGATCTAGCATGTTGTACGAACCTCACTGATGCGTCCGTTACGCAACTGGCGTCTCTGCCGAAGCTTAAGCGGATAGGCTTGGTGAAATGCGCAGCAATCACAGACCGCAGTATACTAGCATTGGCCAAGCCGAAGCAGATGGGCTCTAGTGGACCTATTCAGGCTAGTGTGCTGGAGAGAGTCCACTTGAGTTACTGCACCAATCTCACCCTTCAGGGCATCTACGCACTCCTGAACAACTGCCCACGCCTCACTCACTTGAGTTTGACCGGCGTACAAGCCTTCCTCCGCGACGATCTTCTTGTATACTGCCGCGAAGCACCACCAGGTACGGACCACCAATCACCCTCACCCTCACCCATTGAATAGATCCCTAACACCAGTGCAGAGTTCAACGAACACCAACGCGACGTCTTCTGTGTTTTCAGCGGCGTTGGCGTGCAACGTCTCCGCCAGTTCCTCAACTCCGAATCAGACGCCCAAAACCGACACGCTTCCTTCTCCGACAACGAGGGGACGATGTACGAAGATGGCGAGGAACCTGATGTCATCCTCAATGTCACCGCTCAGGCTAACGGTATGGCGATAGATGAGGATGAAGACTTCGGCGATAGCGAGATGCTAGGTCAAGACTAGCCACCTTGGCTTCTCTGAGCTGAAGCTTCGGTAGTTTTTGTGTTGTCATGCAGATTCTTGGTCTAGCAGACGTTTCTTCGGTTGCATATATGACGGCGTTCTTACCATCTTTCTTGTCTCTATCATCTTAGCGAGCGGCATGGCGTATATGTGTTTGTGGGTGACACGGGCGCTCGACCCTGGGGGTAATGGGGCAAACACGATACCCTTTGTATGTTTTGTATAGTTTTGCATCAGCCAGAAGCTCACGAAACGTCTCTTAACAGACTGTCAAATGTACTTCAACCGTTCCCAAAACATCTACCTCTTCCTACACAGATGTCCAGCGATCAACAATGTATTGTTCACGGACTAGATTGAAGATTGCTTCGATGGATAAACCCTGGTTTACGGCGTTAGTCTGACTCTATGGTTTTCACGCTCAAAACTTGCCATTGTTTGTTGTTATGCCAACTTTACAATGAAGTTCCGTCGTAATCTAGATATTTTTCGAGCAGGTACATCGGTATCACAGTATCACGTGATCTGGCGATGACGCTAAATTTGCACGCGCGACCTCCATCCTCGCACATCTCTAAATTAATCTGGGTTTCATCCCGAATTCAATCTTTAGTCCATGTATCAACACATTTCGTAGCATGTTTGGCGCTTTATACCCTTACTCCTAGAACTTCGGCTTTGCACAATTTCTGCATCAGCACGTCATGTCCTTCCTAATTACAGTCTCGTGCTCAACTACGAGATGCACACCTCGGTATGCAACTCCGTTATTGCGAGGGCAGTCGCTGCCACGAGATCGACATGTTTCTTGTACCATCTTCGCACGCTTCAAATCTTCCTCAGCACAGCCGCTGCCAGCTAGGCCAGCCAAGCCAGCACCAAAACCTATTTCGCCGGACAACTCCACCATACGGCGAAGAGGTAATCCCAAAGTCGACTCGGCAAAGAAAGCATCCCTCTTGCTTAATCAGTTGCGCAAGTCTAGCCAGCCAAATCCGGAGGCGGCTGTAACTCCGGCCAAACTCTCTGTGAATGCGACGAACGTATCTCAACCCGTTTCGAGCAGCCCTTCAAGCCCCCGGAACTTCATGAAAGGCACGCACGATGCAAAGGATAAGGGCCCTGAAGACGAAGTAACTCTTACAATCGACGAGAAAGAAGAAGCAATCCAACAACGCATCGTCCAAAGGAGAAGAAAAGTACTTTGGCCCGGAATCTGGACTGCCCTTGCACTGGCCGGCACTTACGGCATTCTCGCATATTTGGATGTGAGAGCTGGGGTACCAAGCTCCGATGGCAGTCAGCTCCCTGAACGTGCGCAACTGCCTCAAACCTGGTATCTAACCCCAACAATCATCTCCGAGGGCATCAAAGCTGGCTGGGACGAACTTGACAACCTCACTATCGGTGTCGTTGCTGCAACTTTTGCTATCCATTTGCTCAAACGATCTCCCCTTCCAATCTGGGAAAGGCTCATCCACATCACTGGCGAAGCAAAATGGACGGCATTCACGTACACCCTCGTCAACTCCAGTTGGGCGCACGCTGCGACAAATATGGCAGCTTTGACATGGTTCCTTCCAGGTGTCGTTCGTTATTTCGACGGCGACCTTTTCCACACCTCAGCGTTTCTCGTCAGCGTACCACTTATCACAAGCTACCTTACGCACTTTGCGTACCGCTTCAACTTTGCGAATGGGCTGGTTTTGAACCTGGGCGCCAGTGGATCTATTGCTGCTGCGCTTGGTGTATACTGTGTATCGTACGCACATGAGAAGGTGTGGTTGCCTCCAGCCTTGGTCTTGAGACTCGATGCGATGTATTGGGGCTTGCTATTCGCCGCTTCACAGGCCTTCAGCATGTTCAAAGCACCAAAGGGCGGCAATAGGCCAGCGTTTCTCGTATGTATTTCTAGGATTTCGGCCTTGAAGTTATATACTGACCCCACTTAGGTGCACTTGACTAGTCTGGGACTTGGCGCAGCATACGCATACTTCGATTTGAAACACCACCTGTGGATACCATTAGTTTCGGAGATCTCGAGCACGCAACAGGCAAAGACTGAGAATGAAGAGTGATTCCGGCTATCCTTACGCCTCGACTGAAAAAACATGTACGACTAGCGGAAAGCGCTGCGGATATACCGCCTGCGACTACAATGTTATAACCTTTCCATGCGGATAACGCCGCACCATCATCCCCATGCTCCCTGCTTCTTTCGAAGTTCACAATCAGTCTCTCGCGCTCTCGGCCCTTCGTAAAGATGTGTATCGGCTCTCGGCACACCCGACCTGAAGATTTTCTGTTCCCATCCACGAATCCCGAAAAGCCGAACTTCGGCCATCTTCGTATGCAAGATGTACGACGCAGAACCCAACGACGTCACCTGCCGACTGTTCCTGGTGTTTACATAACACTCTTCTGCCTGCAATCGAAAATGTCGCTTTACGTTGCTGAAGCTCATCAGCCTGCTGTTCTTAAACGTACTGGGAATGGGGATCCGAACGCTTGTGTTAGTAACAACCATAATTTTAACAACAGACCAAGGGCCACACACAACGCACACAGCAAGAGAAGAAATTATGCAGCTTCCCAGATGCGGCGTGTGTAGTCAAAGTGCTACGATCTCAGGTAGATCAAGCAAGCCTTCGCCATAGCTGGGAGAGTAGAGAGCTTGAACTGGTGCCGTGAGCTTCTTTAAACGCGCGAACCCACGAAGGTCGGTCATGGGAGCGAAACGCTGGAGTCGGGGGAGATCTTAGTTGCCTACACGGATGTTAAACTCTTCCAATACTGCCTGCAGGGGCGCGAGATCCTCAAACATCGTATTAAACTTTGCGTGGTGTTGGCTGAGATCTCCAGCAGGTTTGAGGCGCGGGTGCTGTTTCAGCACGACAACCGTCGAAGTGATCCGAGGCTGGTCCAGTCTACCAGTGATATCGTAGAGCATCTCATTCGGGAGGCCCGAGAGGTAGCATGGTCTTAGTCGCTGTGCTTGTTTTGAGGAGCTTGTGGAGTTTTAGTAGTAGTAGTCAGTAGATGAAAGTTGATTGAAAGAGGGTGGTCGTTAGCGCGTGGCTATGGATCTTCAGTCTTTAAAGATCTCGAAAATGGTGACGCCATGAGAGTATGGTACATTCATAACAGGGGCGAACAATGACGATTGCACGCTGTAACCAAAGCTACAAAGTGATGCATCGTTAGATGGCTCGGTGTATCAGTACACAAGTTTGAACAGACTAACCCTTTTGAGTACTCGCGTCCACATCAACGATCCAAGTCCTTGCAGGTGGAAACATTATATATTACGGTAGAGAACGGTCGTCTACACTCAGCAATACGGGTTTATCCCCAGCAAAACGTCTACCGCCTCAACTTATAACTGGGATCTATCGCAATCTCACCACTAGCCGTGCTATTGACATGCTCCATACTCTCGTACAGACTCAGTCTGGACCACGCGCCACAGAATTCCTCGCCATTACCTGCACACTTTGTCGAGCACTCCTGCTGGTCCACGATCTTTGTGTCTCCCACGAAGCTATCGCCACAGTAACATTCTCTGCCATACTGGGTACCGAAGTAGTGGCTGCCAGCACACGCACTGGCACAGCGTTCCACAGTCATGCCGTCGTTACTATCGATCGAGGTGGTGAGCACTCGGTCGGAAATATGATCAGTGTAGCAGCCCTTGTAACCATAGTCGGTGACAGTAGGGTTGACAGGAATCGCGATGTTGGCATTCGACTTGAAGATCGTCATGCGGTTGGGGCCGCCGCAGGCTTGGCCTGAGGCGCCTGCGCAGGGCATGTTGCATTCCACATCGGGCTTGGTCTCAATGGCTATAGGAAGAACCCAGGAGCAGTAGCACTCATTACTATATTCAACTCCGAAGTAGGGGTAGCCAGTGCAGAATTGGGCGCAAGAGGCGTAGCTATTGTCTGCCGAAGAGGTCATCTGTGCGCTCAAAGGTCGAGGGTCGAGGGTGTCAACAACGCATCCTGTGTAAGTATAGCCAGAAAGTGTGGGCTTGCTGGCCGTTGGGCTCGGGGCAGCTGTGCTGGTCGATGTTGGTGGATTCCTGTTCTTGTAGACATTCAGGCGCTGGCTTGCACCGCACAGTGTCTTGAGATTACCAGGACAAAGGAGCGAACAATCGCCTTCAAGTTCAGGAGTGCTGCCTCCATTGAGTTCGGCACCGCAATCTTGTGCACATCAGTACTGATCCATGCATCGACTTTGAGACGGGTCACTTACGGCATTCAACTCCAACTTCTAGACCAAAGAAGGCGGATCCTTTACAGTACGTGGCACACATCTGGACGGTCATGCCGTCGCTCTGCATGCTTGAATCTCCCAGTGCGCGGTTTGGTGTCGCCTCGCTATAGCATCCGAAGTATTCGTACCCATCGATGACAGGGTTGATTGGTGGGTTCCAGCCTACAGTCTTGTACAGACTTATCCTCTGGCCAGCGCCGCATATTTGCGATGCGTCGCCCTTGCAAGGCATATTGCAGTCTGAAAAGGGTGCTGACACGCTCTTTGCGTTCTGAGTGTTACCGCAATCTAGTGAGAGTAAGAACAACATTATCGTTGAGCCGAGTTCCTGAGACTCACAACACTCGCGACCGTACTCAAGTCCAAAGAACTTGTAGGGATTGCAGAAAGTAGCGCACTTTTCGATTGTCATCTCATCGTCCTTTAGCTCAGCTGGTGCAAGGGCACGGTTGCCGGCAGGGTCGGTAAAGCACCCTTGGTAGTCGAGTGGTATAGTCGGGGTTGCAGATGGAGCCACAGATGTCGCTGAAGACTGACTCACAGATGTATCCAAAGCCGAAGATGCAGACGGAATTGGCGTTGGTGTAGGCGAAGGCGTTGTCGTAGCCGTGCCGAGGAGCTTACAAATTGAGCCCAGACCATTGACATTCTTGTAGTTGTCAGAGTTGTCACCCGCAAATACACCGAACGTCGCCGCATTAGCTGCAGAGGCATCCGCAGAGTACAGCTTATATGGTCCAACGGCAGACTGAGATGCCATAGCCACAGTGGTGGTTGCTAGACTGGCAACAGGGGTGGGACTTGCCCGTGGTACTTTGGCGACTACCTGAACGCTAGGTAAACTGCTGTCGCGAACAGCCGCGACGATAGTAAGTGTGGAGCCATCTGTGCAGCTTTGTGGGGACTGGAAGATGATGTTGTCATTGACAGCAAATCCGTTGTCATTGTTGGTGAATGTTTCGCCTCCATTGATCGCAACGTTGAAGGATGAGATAGAGCTATCGACCGAAAGCTTTGTTGAGAAGCCGTAGTACGAAAAGCTGTCATCGAACCCCGTGGAGCTCCCCATAAGGGTGGTATCAATTGGCGTGGAAGAAGTGGCGCCGGTCCGATCCTTGAAGATGAGTTGCACCTTGTTGACAGATCTCGAGTTTGTTCTGACTCTTATCTCACCGGTGAATCCAAGAGATGCACCTCCATCTAACAGGGTCAACTGAACATCGTATGGCTTGACGTCGTAGGGTGTGACGACATCCGTGAGCATTATACCCCTGGGTACGGTCTCAATCATCTTCTGGAACACAGCCGCGCACATGCTGTTGAATGTTTGGGGATCTGACATGGCTCGCACGGTAATGTTGCCATCCGAGTTGTAGATCCTGCGATCTGAGTCTCGTCCTCGATTGTTCGCATTGTACGCTTTGCCAAAAACCATGGGGTCCTTGGTGTTGCCAGAGAGGAATTCTGTAGCGATATTGTTGTCAAAACCTGCCACCGAGGTGTCGAAATGCGCATAATTGTTGGGAAACTCTCCGGAGTTGATGATATTGGGTTGCTCAGCAGCGTGCACACCCCCTAGAGTGTGACCACATGCAACGAGTTGGATCATCTCGGTGTTGTTGACACCTGAAAACCCCATGCGGGTGAATTGGTTTCTGAAGATGCCAATCGCATTTGCTGCGTCGGGAATCTGAGCAGACGCTCCTGCTTGTGTTGCATCCTTGTGTCCACCTCGCACAGGTACTACAGGCCCGCCGCAAGATCTTGTTGCACTGTAGACACCCGCAGCGATAAGATCTGTAAGTGATGTGCGACTTGAGTAGAAAGGCGCATATCTTGTAAGGGTATTGCGGAAAGCAGCACCCACATGCTCAGCGCTAGCTAATTCGTAGAGAATTGAAGCATCAAGTCCCCCGGCTCCGGTATTAACGTTGGCTGAAGCCATGTCGTGAAAAGCAGTGCGGATCCATTCAGCCGCAGAATTACGATCTGCACCGTCACCACTCGAACATGGTATGACAGGCGATGCGAACCCGCGCGCCCGGTAGCCAGAGTTGACATAAAGCAGGTCTTCTAGCTCGTCGGTAGATGCTGGCCAAGTCGGAGCTGCTGTAGCTCCTTCCTGAAGCAGATTAAGCAGGAGTGCACCCGCTGCTGGTGTCGCCCATAACATGCTGAGGCCTTTGAAGTGTATAGACCGCGGGAGTGGGAGGGGAAAACCAAGTTAAAGATGAGTGATACGAATTGATAACGAGGACCAATGACACTGGCTATAATCAGAGGATCTTATAGACGCACAAAACCAAGCAGACATGCAGGCATTCAAATGCAACAAGTCGACCTGCAGTGCGCTCTGAATTCACGGGCTTCCGACGCTTTACACTCCAAAAGATAGAAGGCTGATGCGAGCGTCCCGTAGCATCATTCTCACAAGAAGGGCTTGCCTGTTGTCGGCATGGTGAACTTACGTTCGGTTACAGATCTGGAAGGCCCAGCATCACAAGGACGTCCAGATGGTTGGGCCTTGCGAGCCTCAAGCCACGGCAGATCGGCGGATCTCCATAGAGGCTCCCGTTGCACGAATGGATCGCGATGCTGCGAAGCTTTCACATCGTGGCTACAGCAAGGCGAAGCGTAGTGGCGGCCTGACATCGCCGTCCGCGAGTATATGGATCAAGGTTGCTGTGAATAAAACAGCGCTAAGTGTGCAAGGTACGGCTAGTGAACAGCCACATGAGACTCTGAAGCGTAAGACTTACGACGATAGGAGAGTTGATGCCTTGGAGACGAAGGCCAAGAATGGCGGTTCGTAGTGTTGAAAGGCGCAAGCGGGAAATAAGGTGCTAAAGCCAGGGTCTTCAATTCACCGGTCACTGATTGGTTCCATAAGCGATCCCATCCCGGCTGGACTTCCGCGCCTCAGCCCAGAGACGGTTGAACACGAGTTCTAACACCCACCTCATGCAATGCATGCGAGTCACAAGCCGCTTGACGAACGGGTCCAAATTGTATTTTCAGGGATCACTATGCGGGTCGATACAAAGTGGAACGGCAACCGATATGAGAGCACTCGCAAAGCAATTGTAGCGAGAGCTGACAGCCTCAGTCACATGCACGCGCTATCACTCCAAACACCGATTAGGTTCAGCTGCCAATCTGGGATCTAGGGATACGGGGAGCTGCATAATCAGGCCCCCGTTCTTGGTATTGGTACAGGTGCGGCTGAGAGCTTGTCCTAGCACTACAGGTCATACAGCACTCCTTCGTCACAACCCTGCAGGCTGTTCCTCGATTGACTGCCAAAATTGCACCTCGTCGTCACATGCACATGGCAGCTGCAGCTTTCCGATAACCTTCGTCTCTGCTGGCAGATGTATCGGAGCTTTACCACTGGCCAAGACCGGCTATGCAACGCCGCAATCGATAACAGAATGTATTGCTCACTTGCATATGTGCTGCAAGGCAATCAAGAGATTGCAGAATACCCCGCTGGTGATACGAATCTCCAGAATGAGACCTCCCATTGGCATTCACGGCCTACCAGTTGTTAAAGCGGCCTCGCGTTGGGCAGCAGTTGTTTATCTCTAGTATACATGGGTCAGCCTCGCAAGCGAGCATGACAGCTCCATGCCTTGCTTTGCCGTTCGTTGTCTTGGTGTGGCTAGCCAGCTTCTTCCACTCATAAAGTTCGTCTTTGGACATCGTTAGTATGTGTTCTCCAAGCCAAGCATTTCACTGACAGAACTCAAATGCTATGACATGTATTACACTATTCCTTCGGGATCGGCTTTCGTGTATTTTCATCGAGAAGCACCATGACGAACTCCGTCGGAGCCCACCTTGACTTTCACAGTGTCGATTATTGAGCTCGATGTCTGTGTCGAGTGTCCGGACTGCCTGCACTGCGGCGTTGACCAAGACGCCGCAGGAGGAGAGCGATGGCCGTCGTCGGTGTTTGAGACTTGGAAGACATGTGCTGTCGCAACCGGCCTGAGTCGGACTGGAGCAACCGTCGTTCCGCATGGAGGCTGTCCGTATCTTCTTGTAGAGGATTGTGCGAACCAATGTCCCAACGAGGTGTGCTGCACAGTTGGTGCACTCAGGATCTCTTTCGAATGGTCAGTATGCTCTGTCTTTCATCTTGAATCAGACGTACCTCCAAAGTGTAGTCTCAGCCTCTGCAGCGCAAACTCAAGGATCTGTATGTTCACACAATAACCTTGGCGTATAATACCGAAGCCGACAGCTTGTCCGGCGTTGAGAAAGGTGGACAGATTGTCGAACGCATACTCGAGTGCTCTAGCCAGGACGATTGGAGGAAGCTTCAGGTCTCCAGACATGGCTATGAGCGCACTGCGAGCGCCTGAGCTGCTGCCGTCGGTCGCTTGCATGCTGTGCCAGGATGAGTCGATTGTTATGATGCAGAGAGTGCGTGGATATGCCAATATGTACAATCCAAAGGTACTTGCTGTGGTCTGTGCGAGGACGACTTAAGATGAAGTGAAGTGAAGTAAAGTTGACGTGCCAGGTATAGCCAGAGCAACGGCGGCACTAATGACAGAATTTCAATGAAATTGCAGATGGATCCAGATACATCACCTTATCATTCCACAAGTAGAAGCAGCTTCTCGCGAGCATACGCCTCGGAGTCTTTGAGAGAAATCAAGTCATTCGTGACATGGCTATCCATGGTACCTCACCTTCGATTTAAGACAAATCAGCAGCGCAGATACTACACATGTCTAACAGCAACGTACTTCGGTCTAATCCAACATAGACAATGCAGTGCTTTGTGGAGTACTACAAACAGTCCGAGACTGATGCGTCGCGGCACCTGATTGCTCACTTAGCTTGTCAACTCACATAATCTGCGATATGGGCTCATGACTACATCAGCAAACTTGACTCAAAAGTTTCTATAAAGAGCTCACCATCCTTCACCGTGGAGCTGACAGAGTAAGGTGAATATGCTTCCGAGTGACTGCCACCATCTGCACCTACCTCCTTTCACCTTTGCCTTATAAAAAGACGTGACAATGACGCCAACGCTGCCATTCACTGGCACGTTCGCACACACGACGTATGAAATTCTTTTTCGTCCACCGCCTCTTCTTCTCCTTACCTGCTTGACGACCTCAACCTTGCAAATCTGAACGCCCAATCCTCCCCTGCATCCACCCAATTGACTCTATTTTCAAGATGTCAACCTCCGACAGCAAGGCACATGGGTCCACTGCCACCGACGACGTCAGATTCACCAACCAGGACACTATCATCGGCGAGGTTATTGCTACCAACGGTGACTGGGAACAAGCAGGTTACCCTGCTGGCATGCTCATGGAGGGCTCCATGTTTCCACCAACGGCTCGAGATCCCCGTTACTGGGGACCGCAGGATCCTCTGGACTATATAGGACGTATGTGTCTATCCTCTCTAGTTCGTCACTTTTCGCTCAGTAGCTTTGTACAATTGCTCTTGACTTCCACTCACTGACTTTCGAGTAGCAGCAGGACCTTTCGATGCGGAGGATGGTGAAGAGTCCTGGCGTGTTCACAACCACGGCAGGCACATCTTCACCAACGAGGCGCGTGTACTAAGCAGGAGACCCAACGCGCAACAGCAGGAGCGCCAAACCAAGCTCTGGCAAGGGTGCGGTGCGCCGAGGGCTCAGGCGGCGCAGGCGGGCCTCCAAGAGCAGGCCGATAGTGAGGGTGACGAGCCGTTTCCCGATGATCTCCCAGTCCCTTCAGGTCTGGCGACTAGAGCCACTTCATCCAGTCGTAGCACTGCTCAGCAGTCGGCTCCGGCAGTATCTGGCCTTCTCCAAGCGCCTCCCTCAGGCAGTGTAGGTCTCTTAGGCTACCTCCACGACCATGGCTTACTCTATATGCAGCGCGCCACGACCGGCCAGCCTTCCTCCGACATCGACGGCGAGTATGAGCTCGACGACGAGTACCTGCTAGACGCTCCGCAAGCACAGATGGCTACCGCCGATGACTACGAGAACGTTCCAGACAGCACTCCTCCGAAGATCTCATCGCCCCGTGGTATCAACGATTGGGACGACGACAACCTCCTGAGCTTCTGGAAGTTCAAGGTTATCCGCAAGAAGGGATACGAGCCCATGCTTGCCCACTTCCCGGGCCAGTCCGTTGAGAGCCTACATGAGGTTTGGAAAACGAACAGGGAGCGATGCGAGATGCTCAGTGCTGCATGGAGGGCTGCTAAAAAGCCAACGGCTCCTGTTGCGGAGTGGCTGGACGTGTGAAGTGGATTGTTATATACTTTGGTGAAGAGAGAGCAGGTTAGCTACGACTTGTGCGCACTTTGCAGCATTTTTAGCGATGGCGTTCCAGGCGTACAGGCACTGGAGATACCCTGGGTTTGGATTCAGCATAGATTCTTGCGACAGAACAGTTTTGGTAGCCACCAGGCCTAACAATGAAACACTATACTAGTCGTGGATTACCATTGACTTCCTCCAGCCTATTCATTGCCCTTGAGCGTAGCCGTGCCATCAGCAGCGACGTTGATCCCGCTCTTGCCACCTACACTCGTCGAGCCATCGCTTCCCTTCGTGATGCCCAAATCACCACCCAGATTCTGCGCATTGCCATCCTTGCCGAGCGTGATGCCAGCCTCCTCAGAGAATTGCTCCGCCTCTTGTGTTGCCTTTACGCCCTCCGACTTCTCCCCACCAGCAGCGCCTGCAGCGGGCTTCTCGCCCTTCGCAGCAGCGGCTTCGGCTTCAGCCTCAGCCCGCGCAGCATCACCTTCTGCGCGACCAGGTTGAGACTCCGTTCCTGCGGCGCCAGAAGAGGCGGGGTTGGGCGCTGGTGTCTCCTTTGCGGCGGCGGGTTCGGCAGCAGCAGGCTCGGATGCCTTAGGTGCTGCACTCTCTTTCGCTGCAGCGCCCTTACCGGCAGCAGCTGGCTCTGCAGTCTTCGGTGCAGCACTTTCTTTCGCAGCGGCAGGCTCTTCTGCGCCGGCCGCTGGGTTTTTGGGCGCAGCGCTCTCCTTTGCCGCGGCGCCTTCTCCTGCGGCCGCTGGTGCCTTACTCTCTTTTGCTGCTGCAGGCTCAGTAGCAGTAGTGGTCCTGTTGCCAGCAGCGCCGGCTCCGGCCTCCATCGCACCGCCCTTTCCAGCCTTGGGCTCAGCGCCTGCGGTCATGGTGCCGTTGCCTGCTGCTCCGGCTGCGCCAGCTGCACCTTCTTTTCCGCCTTTTCCACCGAGCTTGAGACCGCCGCCGCTAATGCCACCATCTGGACCGCCGAGGGTAAGACCACCAATCTCAAGTTGGCGTCTGACAGGAGAGAAGGTATAGGTCTTGGAGATGGCGTTCTGATGAGTTCTGTTAGTATCGACGTTTCGTAAGATCAACAGTCAGTTTGAACAAAACCATGCATACCACTGTATTACGAGAAGGGATCGAAAGAGCTTCGACACCAGACAGAGCCAAGATGGCGACAGCCAATTTGTTGGAGAACCTCATCTTGTACGGCAAGCGAAATCTAGATTAGGAAGAGAAGAGAAGGTAGACAGCTGACCAGCAGACAAGCAGCAGATACAAGAGAGACAAGGAGTCCAAGAAGAGATAGAGTTCCAGCTGACAAGAAGTCGTACTGCAGCTTATGATCAAGACCTTTTGAAAGGCGCCTCTTCCGCCCCGCAGACTTCGTATGTCGTCTTGGCGCAGGTACGGAAACGCATTGTGGAACAATTGCAGAACATCTTGGCTCGCTTGGCTCCGCTGCAAGGCAAGGTCAAACTGGTGTTCGTCGTGGTGGTCGAACTCGATGATGCGGTGCGAGTCGCGGCCGAGTCGCAGGTGTTGGCGGCACCCTTGTTGTTTCGAAAACACCACGGTCTGGAGCAACGCACAGAACGGAAGGGACAGCTTCCGAAGGTGGATTTCGAGGTCGAGCAAAAAGTAGCTGCAGCCTCATAGAACGAGTGATTGTCTTCCTGGGCAGACATACTGAGGTTGTTGCGGGTTTGTGGATAAGATCGAGGATGCCTCAGGCTTCATGCAGCGAAGTGTTGATCGACGTGATGTGCGACTGAGGCCTCGTCGCCTTCGAACTTGAAGCACACTGGACAAACCGCAGTGTTTTCTGATGCAAGTGGCTGGCTCGACCCTAGTGTGCTCTGTTGATGCCTCTTGTCCGCTTCTTCCAACGCAGCAAACAAGCCAGTGTCTTGAGTTGACGCACGATTCTCGTACAAGTACTCATCGTCTTCCCGAATATCTCGTTCCATTCTTCCACCTCTCCTTCCTCCTCTTCTTGAGCTTGCAGCGCTTTCGCCGTTCCTCCCCAGATTTGCCTCAGACCCACCAACGATGGCTTCACCCTGTTGACCCTCAGCTTCAGAGACAAGGCCTTGTACTCGACCGACTCTTCCATCACGTAGTCGAACTTTGACACCACGAGGATGGTCTCCACGTGTCAATAGTTCTGCGACGATGCCTCTGACCTGGTGACCAGATTGCTGATCCTCCTTCAAGACGATGGATACGCCGCCCCCAGGATGAATAGATCTTATGGGAGGAACGGAAGTATATGCTGGGCGCGGTCTTGGTGGGCGGGGCGAGTTGTCGTTGCCGCCTCTACCTCCCCCTCGTGATCCGCGTGGCTGACGGTTTTGCCTTCCTCGTCCGCGCTGCATCTTGCGCTGGAATCTCACCAACACACCTGTACCCAAACCTGACTCGTCTCTCCCAACGCCTGGTCCTCTTGTGTAGATTCAGATTCTTGAATTCAAATACACGGACGATTGGGATGGCACTAACTCGTCAAAAGCTTGGTATCTCATGAGAGGAAGCAATCTTTGGACGATACGTTATGATGATCAGACCGACAGCAAGAGTCAGCGAGATGTGGTGGTCTGACTAAAGATCTCGAATTAGGTTGATGGTATCTTAGTGGAATGCACCTCACGGAAGATTCACGTATTGGCCTGTGCGTCTTACGTCATGAGGTCAAAAATCGACGGGGATGGCTTGATGCGTTTCGCGTAACAGTTCTAACTTCGATAAAAACGAAAGTCGAATCTCGAGACATTTGGTTGCTAGATTTGAACATTTAACCATTGAATTGCGGCAACTATACACAGCCTGAAAGACGAGGCTGAAGCAGTACTCCTTGCAATGCTGATAGTGACCAACATAAGAATGTTGCGGTCGATGTAGTCTATGTATCTACTAGCGCTCGCGGCTCGCGCTTTCCATAACCAACGCCGTGCATAGAACCAAATGTGAGGTAGAGACACCGAGGAAGTAAGCCAGGCCAATAGATGCGCTCGTGAAGTAGATCGTAGATCATGCGGTGCGGTGCGTTGCTGGGTCGCTGGATGCGGGTCGTGTGCTGAAGATTGGGTATCGGGGCTGAGAGGATCGTATACTCAGGCGTCCGTCTCTCAGAAGGAAAAGCCGCCTGGGAAACCTCCTTGCTGGCCTCTACGGCCGCCTCCAGGCATGCCACCACCCATACCACCAAAGGGGTTGCCGCCGCCGCCGCTCTGGAAGTGAAAGCCACCTCCACCACCACGACCACCTCCCATGCCACCACCGAACATCTGCATGAGAATCTCGGGGTCGATACCGCCGCCCATGCCGCCCATGCCGCCCATGCCACCTCCCATACCGCCGCCGAACATATCAGAAGGATCGACGAGATCAGCGCCGGAGTCGTACCGCTCGCGTTTTCTGCATCGTGTTAGCTGAGAAAAGTGCAATAGAGATTACAATGACTCACTGTTCGTCGCTGAGCGTCTCGTGGGCCTCCTGGATCTCCTTGAACCTTTCGGCAGCTTCCTCGTCACCAGGGTTCTTGTCAGGGTGGTGTACAATGGCGAGCTTGCGGTAGGCCTTTTTGATCTGTTGTTCGGTTGCGTCCTTCTCGATCCCGAGAATCTTGTAGTAGTCCTTCCTCTGCGCCTTCTTCTCCTCGAGCTCAGCATTGCGAATGTCTTTGGCAATACCAGGCTCGGATGGGTTTTCTTCCTGAATAGCCTTGTATTCGCGAACTGCTTCCTGCCAGTTGCCAGACTCGCCCAATGCCTTCGCTCTTGTCTTGCGTGCCTTTGTGTAGCCCGGATCGAGCTCGAGAGCATTGTCACAGTCGGCAATCGCTTCTTTCCAGCTCTTTTGGCGGGAGTGGCAGAGCGCTCGGTTCTGTAGAATCTTCGAGTTTGTGAGCTTGTTGGATGGATCGACTTCGAGAGCCTTGCCATATGTTTCAATTGCCTCCTGGAAGCGGCCAGACTTGAAAGCGGTGTTACCCTCCTCCTTCATGCGCTCGAGCTTTTGCACCATACGAAGGTTCTTGACTGCGTCCTTGAAGTCAGGATCGCAGCTCAGAGCCTGCCTGAAGTGCTGGATTGCCTTGTCGTTCTCACCCTGTGCGTACAGGACACGACCACGCAGGACAAGTGCGTCCGGATCCTGGTTGTTGTTTCGCAGCATTGACATGGCGACGTTCTGCGCCTCTCCAAGGGCATTGACGTTGCCCATGCGCAGGTGAGCCTCACCGCGCAGGAGCTGCCATTTCCGTGGGCGCTCGACACCAACACCGAGGCCTTTCTCAGCCTCGTTGAGAGCGTAGATGACCATGGAGCCACCACCGCCATCCCTTGCGGTTTGCTCAGCCATGTCTAGGTTCTTCTTCATTGTCAACGCAGGCTGCATATCCTTTGCTGTGGCATTGATCGAGTTGTAGACCTGTAAAGCCTCATCTGATCGTCCCAGGCTGGTGTACACTCTTCCCAGTCGCAGCTTGATCTTCATGTTGTCTGGGTCCAGCTCGTCTGCAGTCTTGCAATCCTCCAGAGCCTCGACAAAACGGTTGGCGGAGATGTATGCGGCCGCGCGGTTGGAGTAGTAGGTGGCATTCTTAGGGTCGGCCTCGATAGCTGTTGGGTGTTAGCCAGGAATCGGCATGTCTATGCATAGGCTGGTGTAGGTCAAGACGTCGTGGGTTTGCACACGTTGCCAGCACTCTGCACGGAGAAGTTCACGCACCCTTCGAATATTCCTTGATAGCTGCGGGGTAGTCCTTGATCTTGAAGAACTTGTTGCCCGCAGCCTTGTACTCCTCAGCATCTATTGTAGGCATCTCTGCGGGCGGTGTCGCAGCTTCGGGTGTTGCTGCGTAGTTTCCACTGTTCGGTGGTGGGCTCTTGGTGTATCGGTGCGGTGGAGGAGCTGGGCGGCCCTCATGGTCACCATTTGTGCCGTTCGTCTTGGGAAAGCCGCCGGGGACTTCTGTAGCGGGGCTCGAGGGTGCGGGCGAGGATGAGTCGCGGTCGACATCCATGGCAGACATGGCTGAGAAGGACAAGCGTTGCCGCTCTTCCGGAGACAAATTTAGCGGGTGTGTGTCTGGGTCGTACTTGGACGACCGCTTCGACGAGTATGTGGAGGAGCGCCGACTGCTGCTAGTGCGTTCCCGCTCCTTGACACGGGAGTGCGATTTTTTGTCTGGCGAGCTGGGAGGGGTGCCTTGGTTGTTGGGCGTCGACGAGGTCCTGTGAGCGAGGGTCGGCGTGGCGTCGCTGGACTTCTTCTTTGACGGCGACCTGTTGAAGAGAGAGGGAAGAACCATGGAAGGCGATCTCGGGAAGCCTGGTGTAACTGAATTTTAGCCTCCGCTGCTGCAACTTTGGTTGAACGCCGATAAAATGTTCTGGGATTTTGGTTCTAAGAATGTTGCTAGAAGCTTCCACAGCCGGGTACGTCTGCCATAAAATGCCACACAACGGCCACAGGAACAAGCCGCAGCAAAGATGGCTGGAGCGGACAACAATCGGCGCCAAACACCAATCACAAAATCCACCTCGATAATTGCTGCGTGATAGCCTGCCACTGCTTCGAATTTGGATGCTTTCGAGTATGTACTGGTGTGGCTTGCACTATAGTTCTTCGGCATTCAGGGGTCTTCCTTGTCTAATAGCTACACCATTATTTCTGGTGATATAGGCAGTCCCTCTTCAACTACGAGTCTACAATGTCACAACACGAGGCCGACAAACAGCTGGCCTGAGCATTGAGTAGGCGCGGAGTAAAGTGGGCTTGTGTGCCCTCAACCAATCCGCAGTCGGTGAGGTTGGGATTTGCAGGTCTCAGCGCGTTGCCAGCAGCAACATGCATGGCATTGAAGCGAGATCTCCACTCCACAAGTTCACGTTTGTGGTGAGCTGTCTTCTCATTACCAGCCTGCTGGTTTGCGCACCAACGCCAACTGCGATTGCCTCGGTCCTCGATCGAGTCTGCTACGTGGTGCTTCCTGGATGTCGCCAGTCGCCCAGTGAACACTAACAAGTAGTCATCCCCTCAAGACGCAATACACCAGTAAGAGATCTATCCGCGTTGATTTACCAGCTCAAAATCCATCATATAATGGTGTTTTGAGTGCTGCATAGGCGTTATATCCGAACGAAGTAACCACATCTTGTCAATCATTTCGAGACAAGCGTGACTGAAGCCTTTACGAGTGTAGTAGCTTCTACATTCCCAACAGCCAGCAAACCTGTCACAACCTCATCAATATCAAATCGTGTATATGGGTTTGTAAGTAGTTGGTAGTCAAGTTTTCCATCAACCAGGAACCGTTCGCTGGACACCAGGGTACCCCTCGCTTGCATGTGTCCATCATCGAGCACGTGCCAGCTCTCCGCATCAACGCAGCTCGAGCCTAAGCTTACGTTCAGAACCTCATCTTTCGCAAGCTCGTGAGCTTGTTCCTGACTGACTCCCGCCCTTGCATCTATCCAAGCACTGAACCCCTTCTTCGTATTGCATTGCAGCTTGTGAAGGCTCTGTACCACAATTCTGGTCTCAAGAACTATCTTCTCTATCTACATCAGGCCCCAGCTGTCGCGACGGTGCCACAGCTCGTAGCACCTCCATCGCCTCTCCTTACCTCGCCTTGATACTCAGTTGTTACAAACCTTCAGGTTCGGCCTGTCTCGCGTGTCCTTGCATACAGTCTCAACCTCATTTGTCTGCGGCCCGCCTCCCGTACCCAGGCCC
Organism: Nothophoma quercina; assembly: GCA_021642125.1. Lineage (NCBI taxonomy): Eukaryota > Fungi > Ascomycota > Dothideomycetes > Pleosporales > Didymellaceae > Nothophoma > Nothophoma quercina. The sequence continues at coordinate 132,638 of JAKIXB010000044.1, read as the reverse complement.
ACACCACGGCCATCCGGCAGGCAGCGGCCACGCCCTGACCCTGATCAAAACTTCCAAGAACGCGGATCGTCTGCAGTGCAAAGCTTCACTGCCATCACCATGGGTCTTTCCTACAACATCTACCTCAATTCGTCTCGCATCTATGGCTGTAAGAACTGCAAGACTCATCTGTCGAACCATGATGATATCCTCAGCAGAGTCAGTCCTGAACGCAACACTCAATTCTACCATCAGCTAATACATCGCAGAACTTCCGCGGCCAGCATGGCAAAGCATATCTGTTCGATAGCGTCGTCAACATCACCGAGTCCGAGCCTAACGAGCGCAACATGACCACCGGCCGTCACGTCGTTCGCGACATTCACTGCCGACAGTGTAAGGAAACTGTGGGATGGAAATACGACAAGGCTTATGAAGCCAGCGAAAAGTACAAAGAGGGGAAGTTTATCTTGGAGGCAGAGCTGCTCTGCACCGTCACATGAAGCGGCATGGACAGGCTTCGAGGCCTATCATTTCACTATCGCATTTATACGGAGTTCTGTTACTGGATCATGCATAAGAGTTCTGGAGTTTGGATATGATAATTTTGTACATAGCAGTTTTTCGGGCGTACAGGCAGGGCCATGGTTTGGGTCTGCTTTGGTATGTGAGCGCACCAAAGACGATTGACGAAGCACCAATAGTCCCTTTGCAGATACCTCTGTCGCAATGAAAATTCATCGACCTCCGACGATTTGCAATTACAACTTCCGTATGCAGCCTATTAACCATGCGCTCCGGTCGGCTGCGGGCGGGGTAGTGAACCTCGGCGGGGTGGAAGCTCGTCCCATCGTCACAAGAGCTTTCAAGAAAGGTGTCGTCAGAACCCGGGACCAAGAGCGTATTTAGTGAAGCAGGACCCACTCGTGCTTGCGCCGGCTTCGTCGTGTGTATTTGAATCTTTGAGTCCCCTGAACATCTTTTAATCACCACTCACCGCACAGAATCGTAGTCAACTTGGCAAACGTCAGAGCAACATGTCTACAGAGACCATGAAAGCGGTGGTGTTCCAGGGACCAGGAAAGGTCACGGTCGAGGATCGACCAATTCCCAAGATCAAAGACGATACTGACATTGTCGTCAAAGTCGATAAGGTGCGTTCTCAACTTACGTGCTTTTCAGGGTGCTGACGCCTGACAGACAGCACTATGCGGCAGGTAGACAACCCTGAGATCCGTCATTCAAGATTAGCTTTCTGACAACATACTTCTCGTAGTGAATTGCATGTCTTCCGAGGGCATCAGCCATCTGGAACCGGATTCGTAATGGGTCATGAGTTCACTGGACATGTCCACGAGGTTGGTTCCGCAGTCAGATCTGTAAAGGTCGGCGACCGAGTCGTCTCGCCATTCACCACTTCTTGCGGAGAGTGCTTCTACTGCAAGCATGGATTCTCATCACGATGCACCAAGTGCTTGCTGTTCGGCTCAGCAGCCCTGGACGGCGCACAGGCTCAGTACGTCCGTGTACCAACAGCAGATGCCACCATTATGAAGGCACCACCCAATATCAAGGACGAAGCTCTTGTCCTCATGGCGGATATCTTTCCCACAGGCATGTTCGCAGCTAAGAATGGCTTCAAGCACTCCACGCCAGAAGAGATCAAGGACAGCGTTGTAGTCCTGATTGGTTGTGGTCCTGTAGCCCTCTGTGCTTTGTGCAATATCACAGACTACAATCCGAAGCACATCCTTGCAGTCGACTCTGTGCCTTCTCGTCTGGAGCTGGCTAAGTCGCTTGGTGCTGAGCCCTGGAACTTCCAGACTGATCGCGAGGGTCTGAACAAGCGTGTCAAGGAGCTCACCGATGGGCGTGGCGCGGACATTGTCATCGAAGTTGTTGGTCTCTCACCAGCATTGCGGATGGGTTTCGAGCTACTGAGGCCTTGGGGTGTGATCTCGAGTGTTGGTGTTCACAACGCTGAGATTCCGTGGACCGGTAACGAAGCGTACGGCAAGAACTTGAGGGTACAAATGGGGAGATGCCCTGTCAGGAGCATCTTCTCTGAGGCACTTGAGAGTCTTGCTAGGCATCAGGACAAGCTTGGGTACGTCCGTCTTCACACAGATCGACATAAATGCTGATTGTTATGCAGTTTCATGGCCGATAAGATCATGCCTTTGAGCGAGGCCGTCGAGGGCTACGACATCTTCGACAAGATGAAGGTGCAAAAGGTCGTCTTCGAAGCCCAGAAATAGTTGAATTGAAAAGCGTCAAGCAGTTGTCTGGAGTAGCGGTGCATTGGGCGGCGTTGCGAGAATGAAGAGAATGAGCTAAAGGCGTTCGTGGGTGAGGTGTAGCAATACCAGAGCAAAGGGTTTGTGCCAAAGCACAGTCGATTCAATGTAGGCCGCTGTGTTCGAGTCCTCTCGAGTATTCTTGCCTGCCCTGAGCATGACTCGCATGTAGCCCTAAACCACGCCAATCGGAGGTACAAGCGGCAGAGTATCCAATCGAAGGGAGGCCTTCCAATCCTTTTCTGCTATGGTGCTGCCGCGCGTGGGGACCTGATGGGTGTTGAGCCGCTCGTTTGGCTGGCTTGTGCACAGCCTGCGGGGTCGCTCTGCGCTGGACGGGGCGCGTTTGAAGCAAGACGCAGCCCTGGAGCAATTCACACCAGGAACGTAACTGCCATGCAAGGTGCTTGTTGTCGCTGCCGTAGTAATAGAGTCGTGCATACACGCAATAAAACTTCATATAACGTGTCTTACGCTCTTGCCCGCACCTGCATTCCTTCCTTGACTGCGGCAAGGCGCACCTCCTCTCGCTAAGAGCTAACCTCGACCTGTCCCCAAATATTGCCTTGTCTAGCTGCGTCACCTTGTCACCTCACTCGACCGACTGCTTGCCTCCGTTCGACATCACACCCCTCCTCTTCCTCTTCTACACCCCAACATCCCCCTCCCTTCCGCCCTCTATCTCCCCTCCATCTCTCACCCGCTCGCCGACCGCACCGACCACCTCCCCGCCACTTCCGTAATCGCCTGTAGGTAGCTCCGTCACCACCACAGCTACACGTCAACAATCACTGACAACTGACGCGATAGTACACATCGGTGACATCCAATCCGCGCTCGACACTCCGATTTACAGCTCCTCCTCTTGTAAGTACCTGGCTAACCTAACATGGTACCCCGCCAGAACTGACAACGGCGACAGCACTTCTTAGGCCATTCATACAACATGTCCGCCGAAGATACTCAGAACTCCGCTGGCAATGCCAATGCGATCACCGATCAGCTTGAGCGCTTGAACGTGGACGGCGAGGCCGCTGATGCCGCTCCTCGCACCGAGCAGGAGTACGCCGAGTCGCAGCTCACTCTCCGCGCCATCGTTTCGTCGAAGGAAGCTGGTGTCATTATTGGCAAGGCGGGCAAGAACGTCGCTGATCTGCGCGATGAGACTGGCGTACGCGCCGGCGTCAGCAAGGTCGTTCAGGGTGTTCACGACCGCGTGCTCTCTGTTACTGGCAGTCTGTCTGGTATCTCCAAGGCATACGGTCTTGTCGCCAAGGGTCTGCTTGAGGGCGCACCTGCCATGGGCATGGGCGGCGTCATTCGCAGCGATGGCACTCATCGTACGTATACGTGCACTTTCCTCCATACAGGCGCCGCGCTGCGCGATAGTCGAATAAAAGCTAACAATTGCAGCCATCCGTCTCCTCATCTCGCACAACCAGATGGGAACCATCATTGGTCGCCAGGGCCTGAAGATTAAGCAGATTCAGGATGCTTCTGGTGTCCGCATGGTTGCACAGAAGGAAATGCTCCCTCAGTCTACCGAGCGTATTGTCGAAGTACAAGGCTCCCCATCAAGCATCGAGAAGGCTATTTGGGAGATTGGCAAGTGTCTTATCGATGATCACGAGCGCGGCTACGGTACTGTACTCTACAATCCCGCTGTGAGAGTCCAGCCTGGCGCTGGCCCCCTCACAACCAACAACGGTGGTGCCACTGCAGGTCTTGGCTCCGGACGCTCGTACAACCGCACTGGTCACGGTGCTGATTTCAGCGACTCACCTCCCTCGTCATTCCAGCGCCGCTCTGGTTCTGATGCCGCAAACCGACCTCCGCCTCCCACACACACCGAAGACGGCGAAGAGATGCAGACACAGAACATCAGCATTCCTTCTGATATGGTTGGCTGCATCATCGGTCGTGGTGGCAGTAAGATTAGTGAGATCCGCAAGACTTCTGGCGCTCGCATCTCCATTGCAAAGGCACCCCACGATGACACTGGCGAGCGCATGTTCACAATCACTGGTAGTGCCAGTGCTAACGAGAAGGCGCTGTATCTTCTGTATGAGAACCTCGAGGCCGAGAAGATGCGACGTAGCCAGGCTCAGGACTAGAGGTCTTGACCGACATCGAACGCGTCTTTACTGACTTACGACTTGCCGAGGCTCTTACTCGAAGTGGAAGTCTGGAGAATCGTACGTCAGGCGCAAAGCACAAATTTGCTTGATCCCTTCCCGTTATTTGCTATGGATACCACGGATGTTCGGGTCGTTGTTTCCTTCTTCTTTTCAGGACCGTTATTGTCGCCGAGTGCCGATTGAGCACTTCACGATGTGATGACTTATGGCTTTGATATCCGGATAACACATCTGCCCACGATTTGAGGCAGACCTGGCGTCCTGTTTTGTTTTGGATGGGTTTGGCGAAGAAACTACAGCGAGGCAAGACCAAGGTCATTCGATTAACCCGGAATATTCATGTCGCTCAATCGACATCCCCTGCGCCTCATCGCACTTCGTCAGACCCGGTCACACTCTATCATCCGTCTCCCTCACACCTTCCTTACCTACCGATAATCGCGAATACAATACCAATAAATCTACCTCTCCAGCTTTATCTACGCATCTGTAGCCGCCGTAGGCGCAGCAGGTTACTTCGTTGGTTATATACCTAATGTAGAGTAGTAATGGAGTGGACATCTGATCACAATTTGCTGTGGCATCTCTCTACGCTCTGACCGCAAAATGCACACTTCTGGAGCTAAGGGAGGTTGTTTGAATCCCTTGTTCTTATTGATGGATCTATCCTAATTGTCCTCTTTGTCCAATGGCGGCTGTGGCAAGCTCGCTTATGCAATCGTGTCGTAGTAAATCGTAGCTCCGCCTCGAAAACCGCCGGCGGATCTCAAATAACGCCGATCCATGCAAAACACCTGCCCAATGCAAAATCCAGACCCACGCTGCAAAAGAACAACTCGTCCGGCTGACAAGCTGAGAATCATCTTCAAGCCTCGCTCCTGACAATCTTGTTCACGGCGCTCTTGACGAGCACCCACATAGGTCCTGCGTTGACCTCCCTCTTCGCACTTCCCTTTCCGGGCGAATCTCCCCCCTCACCGCTCAACCCACACTTCCTCTTCCACTCCTCTTTCCAGCCCCGCTCGACGCTCTGCTGCTTCTCCTTAAGCAACTGACCCGCGCCTCGCTTCCCTTGCCTCCTGTATCCGCGCATAAACGCTGTCCACTCTTTTCTCTCCTTGACGAAGATAACAACACCATTCCCGGCGTCGATAGGTGCACTGTCCGCCACAATGCGCGCTTCCCACGCGGAGCTCACGGGCTGGAAAGTAAAACTTTCGGTGTGCAGGACGTAGTATCTCTTTCTTTTCCCGTACTTTGAGGCAGTCTGCGACGAGGGCGTTATCCAACGGCTTGCTGAGGACCAGATTCCGTCTGCTACTGCTTCGTGGAGGAGGGCCCGGGGAATGTAGTTCCGGCATGTGAGGATGAGCTTGTTGCGGAGGAGCGTCATGTTGATGTCTGGGTGGGCAGGGGCAATGTTGGGTGAATAGGCCAGCAGAGGTTTTGAAGCTCGTGTTGAGCGTGTGCTGGGCTTGGGGAGGGCGGGTGAGCCGCTGTGCCCGCGTAGGACGGTTGTGAATGTGTGGGGGGCAGACATCGTCTGGGTTTGGACGGATGCCATGGTGTGGGTGTATCCTGTTTTGCCTTGGAAGACTGTGTGTATGGCGGCTTGCCCGGTAATTTTGTAAAAGCAAGAGAGCAGGTGAGTGTGTCCGTAAGGTAGAATAGTCTGAAAACGCAGAAGCAAGGAAAGTGGGATGCCCTCCGTCTTAAGAGTGCTTTCAAACCAGCTTCATTTGGCCTAGCACGGCAGAAACATGCAAGTCACTGCTTCGGAAATCAGTCGGGCGTCTGTGTGCTACTCGTTTAAAGATGCACATGCTGCGAGTACCGCTGTACCCTGGCGGTCAATCATGTGGCAAGCATCTAGGGACTGGAAGGACAAGCGAGAATCGCCGAACCTCACCGCACTACAACAGAGAGCTCATCTCACCGCATTACAGTGTAGCCTCACTCTCGAGGGGATGCAACGGAGGAGTTGATCCTCACTCGGACTGCCGTTGTCTACCTACATGCTTTAGAACTGACAGGAAGTTTCACAGCATGCGGATTACTCTTTGTTTTGAAAGGGCTTGCTCAAAGACAGAGGTTGGTAAGGATCCCACTGAAAAGAAGCTAGCATCACCGCCTGTCACCCTTCTCCCGCGGGTACCCACTTGAGGAGGAAAAGCTGGGGGAAAAGCTAGACGTCAACACGAAAAAGACCGTTCAGGCCCTCAAAGCTCTGAGCAAAGCCCCACTTCACAAAGACTTCATAATCAAAGTTTAGTAAGCTGTTATTGCTCAATGTTTGTGTCTTCATGAGTGCTCGGGAAGGGTGACGATGAGGAAGATCTGAGACACGTCACTGTTCGTTGGTCGGAGAATTGAAGGGAAGTGCAGGGAAGTTGCCGCCGCGCTTCCTTGAGTTTGACCCTTTCACAGCATACAAAGAACGCTGTATTGTCGATGCAGCTGTCCTGTGAGGCTGTGTGTCTCTAAACACCTCGAGTTTCCATTGTTAGAGCGGTGACCAGATGTTCCACCACATCGACAAGCGCGGGGGTATCTGAACGAACGTGATGTTGTGCAGCCTCGCGTTCAGCTCCTCCTATGGTGGGGTGAGCCAGCCTTGCAAACATAATGGCTGACGCTGACAGGAGGTGGTTCCGAAGAACGCGTTCCGACGTTCCGATCCCTGAGTAATTTTAGTACGTTCCACGTGCACGAGTTTAGCGCTCCCGGAGCTTGATGCCACCTTTGAGATCGGACGTTGAGACGTCACCAATCTACGAAGTGCTTGAGGAAAGGGCCACTTGTCACTCCTTCTCTACCTTCCTTTCTTGTAATTCTTAAGAAAAACATTTGCGCTTAGAAAAGCGTACCACATTCCTTATATCGCCTGTTAACGCGGCGCATCGCGCCTTGCATTCGAACTATTACCCATTATCAGGAAGCCATTGCGCTTATTGAACTTCAGCGACACCATGGCGACACCAGTGAAGCGCGCAGCTTCTGAGACGAAGCAGCAGGCCAACGGTCATTCACGCCGGCTGTCGGACGCAGTTCACTCATTTGAGAAGAAAATTGAGGAACAGGTGGATTTGGCTGCACGAAACCCAGCTGAGGAGAAGAAGGGTGGTTATGTGCTGCTAGTGACCTGTGTGGGAGGTATCTATGCTAGCTTGTGAGTTGCATCCCTGTGCATTGGAGAATCGACGAGCATACCATGGCTGACTAGAACGTAGCTTGAGCTGGGCATACCTCCAGGAACGTCTAACCACAACCTCTCATGGTCCCTCGAACGCGCGCTTCACGTACCCCGTCTTCCTCAACACTATTCAGTCTGCATTCGCCGCCGTAACAGGTCTCGTCTACCTATTCCTTTCCGCACCACGCAACAAGACAACCGGCGCACGCCATGTACCACCCATCTTCCCGTCTACGCAGATCCTGTTCCCACTTCTCCTCGTCGCAATCACTTCGTCTCTCGCATCGCCATTCGGCTACGCCAGTCTCAAGCACATCGACTATGTCACGTTCACCCTAGCAAAGAGTTGCAAGCTGCTCCCGGTCATGGCGCTTCATATTACGCTCTTCCAGAAGCGCTACCCTCTCTATAAGTACGCAGTCATCGTTTGTGTTACCCTCGGTGTCTCGATGTTCACCCTCTACAACCCATCCTTTGCCAAGAAGGCAGCAAAGAAGAGCGTCAGCGCAGATGCATCGAGGTCTCTTGGTATCTTCCTTCTTAGTGTCAACTTGCTCTTCGATGGCCTCACGAATACCGTCCAGGACAACATCTTCACCAAGTTTAAGGGCTTCAAGGGGCCCCAGATGATGTGCGCTATGAACATCATGTCCACCGCACTCACAGTCAGCTACCTGCTTGTTTCACCCTACATCGCCGGCACACCCCTGGGCTCTTACATTGGTCTCTCGCCCAAGGGCAACGGAGAGCTCAGCGACGCTCTGGAATTCGTGACTGCATACCCATCTGTTGGTTGGGATGTGCTTGGATTCGCGGCGTGCGGCGCCGTTGGGCAGATCTTCATCTACACCACTCTTGCCCACTTCAGCTCGCTTCTTCTCGTGACGGTAACAGTCACCAGGAAGATGTTGACGATGCTGACCAGTGTGTTCTTATTCGGACACACTGTCACAGGCATGCAGTGGGTTGGTGTTGGACTGGTATTTGGCGGTATCGGTGCGGAAGCTGCGTATGGTCAAATCGAGAAGAAGAAGAAAGGGCAGGCTAAGCTGCTGGCAGAGGGCAAGAAGCAGTGAGTACCATAACGCAGAAGGTTTGATAGAAATATTACAGATAGAGAAGCATGCTATTCGTGGTAAGGCTGAGGCCGCCCGCATGAGCCCCGCTCTGCCTTGGCGATTACTTCAGCCTTCCTCTTCTCAACCATAATCAACTAACTTGCGCGACGCTTGCTTCCTCGTCAGTTCTCTCCCGTGCATATTCGCTTCGCATTGCCGCCGCTATTGCGGACGTGGACAGCACTTGACCCGCAATATGAGGCTCATCAACGTCAGAACCCGGCTGATGGAGGAGTTCATCGGCAGCGAGATCCCGAAGTATGCAATACTCTCGCACACTTGGGAGGAAGAAGAGTTGAGTTACAGTCTCTACACTCAGGGTGACTACAGACGGATGAAAGGGTACTACAAGATCGACATGACGTGTAGGACAGCCGAGCAAGATGGAATATCATACGCATGGGTTGATACGTGCTGTATCGACAAGAGGAGCAGTGCAGAGCTCACAGAAGCTATCAACTCAATGTTCAGTTGGTACCGAGAAGCAGAAGTATGTTACGTGTACCTATCCGATCTGCCGTATGGCGCAGATTGGGCCATAAGTCTTCCCAAATGTCGATGGTGAGTGATCGGCTACCCCAATTGTGCCCTCATGAATGGTCGGAGCTGAAATCGTATGTATCTTTTGGTGGTATCATGACTAAGACCTTGTAGGTTCAGTCGAGGATGGACTTTGCAAGAACTGATCTCTCCTGGCCAAGTGATCTTCTTCGACTCGACCTGGGACATGGAAACAGAACCAAGAAAACGAAGTAAACTTTTTTGGGCTGGAGACCTTTCTAGGATCACCCGGATCGATTCTGAGCTGCTCAGAGGCCGTACGCAACTGCAGTCTTACTGTGTTGCTCGTAAAATGTCCTGGGCATCACGAAGGGAGACTACCAGATCGGAAGATAGTGCTTACTGTCTCTTCGGACTCTTCGATGTCAACATGCCCCTGCTATATGGCGAGGGAAGAAGGGCCTTTGTCCGTCTACAAGAAGAGATAATGCGATCGACAGCGGACTTGAGTATTCTGGGCTGGCGACGTTTGGAGACGCCTTGCGAAGCAAAACGCACCGATTACATTGAGAACCCTCCTGTTACTCTGCAATCCGGGGTGTTGGCCCAATCTGCCGCAAATTTCTTGAACTGCGGATCTGATGAATTAGCGGCTGAAGACACTCTTCAAGAATTCTCTATTACAAACATGGGCATCAAGATCCGTACAAAACTGTACCTTGACCGGAAGAGTCGAAAACTCATGCTCACGTTGCGTGGTGATAATTGTGGGTATAAATCTGGTGACAGTCACAAGTTAGCAATTTGGCTGCTGCATCTGGGTCGGCAACGCTACGTCCGAGTTGAATCCGACAAGATCTTTGCCTATGAGCCTCAAGAAGTCGAGGCAGATCTACCGATAGAGAGGTACCTCCTTACGAAACTCCCCGAGTTCTACACTTTTGACGTCCCAAGCTTCACCTGGAAAGTCAGAGCTCATCCCCGAGTACATTCTCTCCAGATATTACCATTTGGAGATGGTACAGCTCTATCCAATCCATGGCCGTCAAATTATTACGACCGCGCAGACCAAGTTTTCTTCAGCAATGAGAGTAGCACACAAGACTTGGCTACCATGGTCATGAATCTATGTTTACCGCATAAGCACGACTTCCTTGTCCGGCTGATCGCATTGGGATGGGCTGGAGCGACCGACGGACCGCGCGTCGGTCTTATTCGAGACGATGATCACGGGACCACTTTGGTGAGATTGCAAGAGCAAATGGAACAGTGGGACAATCGTTCCAAGCATTTCGCAAGCACACTGGACTTCCATCGTATTCCTAGGACGAAAACGATCCATGAAATCTGGCCTGACACGGGCGAAGTCTTTATTATCACAGTCCGTGTTCAGAGGAAACGTCCAGCCTCAGAATCCTGGGATTCAGGACACTACGAGGTAACGTTAGATGTGGAGTTGCGCGGTGGAGAAGATGTCCCCGTTATCCAACCTCTGAGCTGGGCATGAGGATAGAGTGCACATCAGTCAGGGTCGTGCGAGACAGCCTGGCAACCTAAGACACAATGTATCACATCTCCATGGAATTGACCGAATGTGCAGCTCATTGCAGTATTCCTTGCACTCTTTCTGCCATTGTGTCTAGCCTGAACTTGCCAGCAATGATTTCTCAAGACAAACCGATCATATCATATTAGACTGACAGTAGAGCTTTCTCATGAACCTGCTACTTCACGTGCTGAGCCGCCCGTTCCTAAGTCAGAAGGCAGACACCGCACATGGTGATGTGTAGTCGAACGAGAACATGATGTCGGTCACGGAGGCAATAAGAAACCAAGTTTGGTGATGCCAGTCAAAGGCAGATGGCATTCATGTATATACAAAAGATGTAAAGGCATAGACAAAGAAGTTGTCGACTCAAACCATCAAAACAGGTTTGCTTCTCTCATCCAGCTCAAGGAAGCTACGAATGATATGGGTGGCGAGACGCTTAGCAAGCAGCACCAGAGCCGGAGGGAATGTTGGAGCACGCGGTGCTCTTGGTTCCGCCAGTGATCTTGTTGCCAGACCACTTCCAGTTGGAGCAAGAGCCCTTACCGCAGAGGATGTAGGTCTCAACACCCTTGGTGGCCATAGAACCAGTGACGCCGGAAACCTTGAGGTCGGTGATGGGGACACCGGTGGTAGGCTTGCCGGTAGGGGAGCCGTTCTCGTAGTCCTGCTGGATGACGATACCGTACTTGGCGATGTTGGAGAGGGTGATGTCCTTGTAGGTAATGTTGGAGACGGAGCCAGTGGCGCCGGAGACGGTCTTGATGCGGACACCGTTGTCGGAGTTGCTGATCTTGGAATTCTCAATGACGACGTTCTTGACGACGTTGTCAGAGCGGCCACCGACAGAGCCGATGGAGAGACCGTGGCCACCAGAGCAGGTACCACCAACGAAGTGGATGTTGGTGCCAGAGTTAATGGCCAGGCAGTCATCCTGGTTCTTGATGTTGGCGTTGGAGATGGTGATGCCAGTGGAGCTGCCGACGTCGAAAGCGTCAGTGTTGTGGCCACCGTTGGTGACATCACCGGCAGTGTTGTCGATGGTGATGTGGTCCAGAACTAGGTCGGTGGCACCGTTGACGGAGAAACCCTGGACAGGGGTGTTCTTGACGTTCAAGTTGGAGATGGTGGACTGCTTCAAGGAGTGGGCGTAGAAGAACTTGGGCTTTGTCTTGCCGCCGTTGGTACCCTTGCCGTCCCACCACTTAGCGCCGTTGCCGTCAATAACGTGGCCGGAGGCACCCTTGACGGTGATCTTGGTACCGGAGACAGAGATGAGAGGACCCTCCCACTCCTTGTAGCCGAAGCTAGTGGTACCCTGGAAGGTAACAGTGGTTCCGTCATTGAGCTTGGTAAGGTCAAGGGTGGTACCGGCAGGAACAGCGATGTTGTTCAGGACGATCGCAGTGCAAGAGGTCTTGCCCTTGATGGCAGAGGCAGCGTCCGAAAATGTGCAGCTGGCACGAGCATCCAGGCCCGTGGGAACAGCAGACACAAGCGCGCCAGCGCTGAGGAGGAGAGAAGCTTTGATGGCAACCATTTTGTTGTTGGTGAATGGAATGAGTGACTGAAGAAGCGAATGAATGGAAAGCGAATGCAATGAATGACTGGTTGAATGATGTTTAGCGGCGTAAACCAGAGGTACTTATAGCAGCAGCATATACACACACCGAAGCATCCGGGAAGTCTCCAGAAGCATGGTGCCGAGTGGATACGACCGAAGCTTGTCGCTCTTGGCTAAGCTTGTTCTCACAGCAGATTAAGGGCCGTTGTGGAAATTAGTGGTCCAAGCGCGTGGCACCGATGTAGACACTTTTGACTTGTAAGGCTGCAGGAGTGAAATCTCCGCGGTCGGAGAAATACTATGTGGACCTTAACTCTGCACAAGTATGGAGACGAAAAAAAAGCAGCCTGTAACATCACCGCTGTGTCGCGTACTCCTCATGATAGAACTGACGCCACGCAGCCACATCAGCAGGAATGTTTGGCACTGAGGACAAGCTTTTCTCACGGAAAATCGTGTGCCGTTCGTCCTCAAACAGGCAATATGACCCTTGTCAGGCCAATTTACAGGAGCAATGGTGAGACGAAACGCTTGGGTCACCGTGGGTCTAGGTGTGTGGCGTGTGGAGTGGTTCCCAAACACCTCATATTGACGCTTGACGAGCACAGCGAGGTAGGCCCGGGTGACAGGGCAAGCCTCCGATTGATGGAATGTTTGTGCATTAAACGTGCGCAGATGAAAGGGCGACAGATGTCAGGAAGTTGGTGACGGGAGCCAAAGCGGGACCAAATATGGCGAACAGACGGACTAGATTCAAAACGGGAAGGTGCACAACCCTAGCCACACTGTCATACATTAGTGGCACAGTGCCCCATTCTTACTTTGGATCCTGCAGGTACGCATCACCGCTCATCTATCGCGGTCTCCAGCTGTCTCGCCTCAGCCTCAGCCCATTGTTGACTGCGGTCACCCAAACAGATTGTGACGTGCAACCTGGAGCGTCGGTAGCACGTATCCGCGCGGTTGGGCGACAAGTTCTCCGCTATGTCATGTGCTAAACCCCTCTCGCTTCCAGAGAATTTGCGATCTGGACTGGTCGCCTGACTCGAGGTTTTACACCTCATGGCCCACTGGCAGCCGCACATTGAAGGCCCCTTTTGGCAGACTTTCAACGAAGAGTGTCCAAGCTACCCAATTCTTCAGCAGCACCTTTGCGATGTGCGTTGCCTCCTCCCTCAACTTGACGATCTTAACGTCCCGGACCTCTCGAAGCATTATAGACCCCCTCTTAAGCCTTACAGGATATCGAGCCAAGCAGTCTGCACACCAGAAGAGGTAAAGTGATCTCGTGCAATACAGCAGCAGATCCTCGTCCGTCACCCAGGGCTCCAGAGACACAGACGTCCCTTTTGCCCTGTCTCTTGAGTCTCCAAGAACAGCCGACAGTGAACTAATAGCAGGGACTAGGAACGCGTTGTCGACAAAGCCACATGACCGAGAAGCATTTTGCTCTTAGCTTGCGCCCGCTGATGCGGATCTCACTGACTGGGACCAAGTCTTCGCTTTTGAACGGTGCTGCGAGGCATTGGCCATATCCCGAGAGCTTGCTAGATAACAGCCGTGCTGGTTGATCTTTTACATACTTCCGGGCGTACTCACGCTCCTCATCGACCGGCACCAAGATCCATTCTATTGGAGATACACGTCTTGGCGTGCTTTCCGACGAGCGGCTTCGAAGAACTTGGACAGGCTCTCATAAATGCCGGAGATGAGGATCTCGTGCCGCAAGCCTCGCATAACAGGTGGAATGGCAACTCGATTGCTCGCTTCCCAGACGCGGTATCGGCGCTTCATGATTGTGGCTCGTGGCATACATGGTTCTGAAGTTTGATCTACCAGATTAAGCGACGTCAACATATTGAGGGCCTCCTCGATCACTTCACTTTCGAACAACAAACGGTGGAAGGTATCGGTATAGCCGTGAATGGGAAACTGAGTTATCAATACTGAGAGCGTAAGGTTCTCAATGAGTTGGTTGGCATCGTCCCGGCTTCCGTATACATCGTGCGTACGACGAATGAGATACCGTATGAATTGGCATATGTGAAAAACGTCTAGTACGGGTCCCCTCAGGTCGCCAAGGGGCGCTAATCAACGTCGACTCTCTCATAATTTCAATTGTCTTGATTGCGTTGATTACAGGCTAAAACAAGCGTACAAGAATGTCTCTATTAACCCTTACAACTGTTTGCGAGCAGAATAACACCCTATATGTAGGCTAATCCTCACCCTATTAGGCAGCTGCCTCTTACTTGATTACTGGGCTTGCAACGCATTGATTGGGCGTGTAAGACGTTCTGATGTTGCCAAGATGAGGGGCTATGGAGCCTCTCTCGCATTGATTTGGATAGTAAAACCTCCGCGCCACCATTAAATTCCATTAACTCTAGAGGTTTTTCACATATGCCAATTGATACAGTAATCATAACACTGTTCCCTCTTCTCGCGAGCCGCGATGCTTCGACAATCTTCCTGGAGCGTGCGGGTATCCTGCAATGACGCCCATTCTATCGGTAGTAATCTAGCCACGGCCATACCCTTCTGTCGTAATGCTCGCTTGGGACGGTTTGGAGTCCCCCATACTTACAGATAGGTCGTGTTGGTCGTTGTCTTCTAGAGCTGATGGATAGCAGCGATCGTCTACACCTGGGCAGTAGGCAAAAAGAATAGATCAAGCTGCGGTAAGCCCAATCGAGCGTTGCGAAAGTATCACTTGATCATAAGTGATCAAAGCATGTGCTTGATAGTGGGGCCCGTTTACAAGTGAAGGTGCGAGCAACCAGCGCTTAAAGAACGAAGCTTACAACGAACCTTGATCTATGACACGATCGCCCATGCCGGCTCTTAGTGTCTAGTACTAGAAGCGCTCGAGCTCACTCTATTTGGATAGCACTAGGATCCGAACCTTGCACTGTATCTTCAGTGTCGTGATGTCCACTTTCAAAAAGCGTTGGATACTTCAAAATCGATATGATGGTGTGTAACGACAATCTTTGTGTGTAAGTCGAACAAAGGTTATCGTGCAGGCAATTTACACATTAGCAAGCACACCTGAATGTCTCGGTCTGTCCACTCTCCGTTGGTAACACCAATACAGGCAGATGGGGAAGGTGAGCTACATCCTTGTCTATACCGCATGAGATTGCCAACGTCAGCATTGGTTGTGCGATAAAACCAGCACAGCACCCAGTGGTGAAACTCTTCTTCGATAACGCCGCTCTCTGGAAGGCACAACCAACCGCAAGCCATGTCAGCCTCTGTTGAGTTCGGATTCGGCAGCGTGTCCGCCGCGCTATCCAGCACCATTTTCTCTGTGCACAGCTTCGTTGTATTAGCCGCCCTTGTCTTTGCATATCTAGTGGCTAGTTCTGTATCTTCATTGACCCTACACCCGCTCGCTGATATTCCTGGACCAAAACTCTGCGCTATCAGCCGAATCCCTTACTGGGTAGAGCATATGCAAGGGAAGGACGTACGATGGATCCACAACTTGCATCAGAAGTACGGAGCAGTGGTGCGCTTTGGACCTACAGATTTGAGCTACAATACGGGTACTGCTTGGAAAGACATCAACGGGTATCGCAAAGGAAAAATGGAAAATCTACATGCCCCGGAGATCCACTTGCAGCCTGTCAATGGTACCACTCAATGCCGTTGTCTTCAACATAGTACTGACGTAGTATTATAGGTGTTCGAAGCATGTTGACGGCAACGTATGAAGACCACGCTCGTGTGAGACGACTGTTTTCTCCAGCTTTCTCAGACCGGGCATTGAAGAAGCAAGAGCCCTTATTCCGAACATAGTAAGTCTCAGTCTCACACGATCTTGCTGCTACCATGAACTCTGGTGACGTTCGCTAACCTTATGCCAACAGTTCAATCCTTTTAGGATCGAAACTACGAGAAGCGGCGAAAAGTGGAGAGCCTGTCGAAATGACACAACTGTTCAACTTCACGACCTTCGATACCATGGCTCAGCTGTGCTTCGGACACTCTCTTGGTTTGTTGGACAGAAACGAGCTCAGTCCATGGGTCCAGTCAATCTTCGCTTCCCTCAGGATGCTGCCGATCGTGACCATGATAGCCTACTATCCGGTGATCAACGCACTGTTCACACGCTTCGAGCCTAAGTGGGTTACTGAGCAACGAGAAGCGCATTGTCAGCACTCTACCGATCGAGTAGACCAACGATTGAAGGAGGGATCGAACAAGCCAGATATTTGGAATCTTGTAATGTCAGCACGTGAGGCTGGCGATGATGTTTTGTCTCTCAAGGAAATGCATTCGAACGCAGAATTGTTCATGCTTGCTGGCTCAGAGACAACAGGTGAGTACAAGACACAAGTAGTTGATTTTAAAACCTGAGCTGAATACCTCCTCAAGCAACGTTGCTTAGCGGTGCAACATATCATCTGCTCGCGAACCACAGTCAATGGGACCGTCTGACCAAGGAAATCCGAACTCGCTTCCACACGACAGAAGACATGAACTTCGAAAATCTCGCTGAATGCAAGTTCTTGGACGCTTGTTTGAAAGAAGCACTACGTGTCTACCCTCCGGCACCGATTGGGATACCGCGTGTTATCCCGAAGGGCGGGCAAGAGGTCCTTGGTAAGTGGGTCCCGCAAGACACACGTGTCTCTGTGCATCATTACTCGACCTACCACTCTGCGAGCAACTTCCGAAACCCGGACCAATTCGCGCCTGAGCGTTGGATGGGCGATCCAGAGTACGCTGATGACGCGCGTGAGGCTCACCAACCCTTTGGTTTTGGATCAAGGAATTGCCTTGGCCAGAATATGGCTATGCATGAGATGAAGCTGATTCTGGCTTCAGTCGTGCTTCTGTTTGATTTGGAGCTTTGCGAGCAAAGTTCGAACTGGCTTGATCAGCCGGCGTTTGCTCTATGGTTGAAGAAACCACTGATGTGCAGGATCACGTCAGTCAGCGCATGAACCTGGGGGATCATGTGTTCGGATCTAGTTCTTAGTTTCTGCAAGTGAAGAAGAAGTTAACTCAATTTGATGAAGATTCGTCACTACCTTAACAACCGGCTACAGCCTTGCAAACTGAATCGGCGCCGCGAAAACATGTTGGATGGATTGACAGCTCCTGAAGCCATATCTGGTTTCTTTTTGCATGCTCTTAGGGTCGCCTGAACTCGAAAGCCCAAGCAGTCTTGAGGTCCTCTTGGGTCTGGTAGATAGGGAAACGCAGCACACCCCCGGAGTAGGTATGAGTGAATGTGCCGCGGTTGCTGGGACCGGTCGATACACCACGCAGGCCGACATCATCGAATCCGTAGGTCTGAATGGTGATCTGGCCATTGGCTGGGAAACCAAGAGCTGCCAAGTTGCGGACTTCGATTTCCCAGGTGCCAGTGCGAGCACGCACACCAGTCAGGATGCGAACAACTCCATCATTGCCGAGGGTGCCAAAGATGTCAAGTACGCCATCCGCGGATGCTGTGGAGCCAAGTCGTGTGCCGGTCATGCTCTGAGCGTAGTACTTGTACATCTGCCAGGCGCCGTTTGGCTGGTAAGGAGAGACAGCATTCGGACGGTAGACAAGTTCGGCCAGAAAGTCGTGCAGTTCACCTTGGGACAACCAGTTGGCACGAAGTCCCGATGCATCGTATCGTTCAAGGCCAGCAATGTGCCAAGCATTAGCAGCATTCTGGCGCTCATCACCTGCATCTAAGAAATCATCAGCTGCATCCGGTGAGTATGTATACGTCAAACCCACTGATATACTCATTGACGGAGTAGCCCTTGCGAGGGGCTCTCGCGCTGGAGTAGAAGCCCTCCATGGTAGCTACGCTGAACTTCATGTCGTTCGAAGGATTCGTTGTGCTGTCCAACAGATGCCATGTGTACTGATCAGGGGCAACATTGTTGGCCACAATGTAATTCATGTACTGGACCCACCACTGGTCGTTAGGGTTTGGACCGACAGAGAGCGAGGGCCCAATGATAGGAATGGCTCTGACGACACCATCTGCACTGATTGATATCAGTATGGATTAAGCACATGTATGGGGAGAAGGTGTACCGAAGCTTCTGGTAGGTGCGCTTCCAGAGCTCTAACCACTGCGAGATCGGCCTTGGCCAGAACAGAGGGAAGTTAGGCTCGTTCCAAGTGTCGAATTTCAGACCTGGAAGCATGTTGTTGGCCTTGATGTCCGAGACAAGGCGGTCAAGAAAAGCTTCATAGCTCCTCCAGTCTCCATTGTCGCCAGGCCAGGCTGTGGAAGAGTTGACAGTATCAGTTCCCCAGATGTCGTGCGGCAGAATCTGAAACTCTCCTCCGTACTTGCGAGCAGTCCGGTAGTTGCTGAGAGTCGATTGAAAGCGAGCAGTGTACTCACCCCAATGCCAGCCACGCTGACCAGCACCAAACAACTGAGCGCCTCCCGCACGGAAGTATTTGAGCTTGGGCTCCGTGTAGAAGTTGTCCGGGATCTGATTGAGTGTGTCTGGAGTGCCATATAAGACACCACTCGCAAGCTGCTGAGGTGTGCCCCTTCGCACTGAGAGGTCAAGGACTGCCGTGGCGGAAGACTGTCGAGTCTCCAAAGGTGAGGCAATTGCCGCAGCAGCGAAGCTGATAATGCTGATAAGTCTCATCTTGGTATCCCGCTAAGTGGCAGAATGTGAAATCTCGATGTCCACCAGATCCTCGAGACTTCATCCTCCTTTATAATTTTGCAAGATTGTGTCGATCGCCGTCCTCATGCCATCGTCGTGAGGTTATTTGCATATTACAGACTGTTGCCAAGCTCCTTCTTCGAGGCAAGGCTGGTCATCTCGAGCATCTACATTCAACTCACAATATCGACAACATCAAAATGCGGGGAAGAATGAGGGTCCACGTGAAGTTCCCCAGAAACCCAAATTAAAATTGCGCTGCTTTGGGACTGGCGCAGAACTCGGTGGTTCGCTGTCTTCTCCGGCGAACTGGCCGGTGGACACCCCGATGGGCGAAACAATGTGGAGCGCCCACCTTCTCCACCAGAGCTACTCGACCTGGATGCTGGTGACCTGCGGACTTGGCCTGGAAACGTCATGCAGGTCCGCCAAGAGTATAAGATGCAGGTCCGCCGGGCGCTATTTGATGTACTTCGTGATTGTAAGTCTGTCGAAGTACTTGTCTCCGTATTTGCGTACTTGAGGGTGCAAAGCAACTTGCATCGAATTTAGCGTGGCCCAGACT
The DNA here is from genome assembly GCA_021642125.1 of Nothophoma quercina. Classification (NCBI taxonomy): domain Eukaryota; kingdom Fungi; phylum Ascomycota; class Dothideomycetes; order Pleosporales; family Didymellaceae; genus Nothophoma; species Nothophoma quercina. The sequence goes on along the minus strand of JAKIXB010000044.1, from coordinate 113,087 downwards.
CTAAGGTCATACGACCTGATGCAACCTGCTCGAGGACTTCGAGCACCGAGGCAAACCTTTCAGTCCGGCCCCAAGCCGTGGATACGGACGCAAGTATCTTCCGCCCTTCCTTCAATATCCTTGCAGGGCCCTTGGCTGAGTAAATGTCACCAACACCCGTGATGTTGGCTCTCATTACTGTGGCCGTGCCAAAACGAACAAAAGCTTGCACCATCTCATCGTCATTCGGTCGATCGAGGTGTATGAAGGTTGGTGCTGGTTCGGCATCTTCGTCGTCTACGTCCTCTCGGGACCTCTCTTTTTTATTCGTTTGTGCTCCAGATTCATCTTCTGTGTTGTTGCCAGTTCGATCCGGTGAACCTTGATTGTTGCCAGCCGTTCTTGAGGCATACGAACTGTAAGCCCAGATAGTCAGAGTGGCTAAGAACACAGCCATTGGCTCATAGAAAGCCCGACAGCTGTATCGTCTGATATGCCAGAACAAGCAGCCACTGTGCAATACAGCTAATCGAGCCTTACACTGGTCTCTCTGAGCCCATTCAAGGATATCACGCTCAGCAGCGATGACTTGTTGGCGACCGGTATCGTCCAAAGGCCGAGTTGCTGAGTCTTGGGCAAACGAAACTACGGAATCAGCCAAAGTCTGGAATATATCGAACGGTGCGAGTAGAACTGTCCTTGACAGGTGCAAGTGCAATACGGTTGGATGCTCTGCACCAGCTTGGAGGGCTATTGTACCGTTGGCGGCCCAATGAAGCACATCGACGCAGTCAAGGGCTGCATTGCGCCAGCTATTCAGTAAGCTTTTTCCGCCACGATCAGACACCGAAGGACTCGCAGGGCTACCGTTATCATCTACCGCCGCCTGCTGTATAGATGGGACCCAACTACCTAGCGGCCTGGTGAAGCAGTCTTTGAGCTGGAATATCTCTCGGTAGACGCCATGGAGTAGTATTACCCGACTGAATTGGCCGAGCTCCGTCATGACCTGCTTTTCGCGGAAAAGAGAAATGACCGCAGCGGGTAGCGAGGGGGTTCCTGAGACGAAGTTAGAATTGCGACACTTGATATCCACGAGAGCCTACCCTGCACTGGATGAGGTCGTGAAAGCCAGTCAGCTGCCGATTTGGATTGCCATAGCTTATCGTTCGGCAAAGATATAGAGACTAGATCCGGTGGCATGAGTGGCTGTTGTTGGAGGTGATACACTGCCATACAGTCCAGGAGCTGAACAACGTAAGCTGTCGTAACACTCATCAACGCAACAACTCAGGAAGAACTTACCCAGATAGAGTAGCCAATCCTTCGTTTACACTCTTCGAGCATCAGCTTGCCCCATGATGATTCTTGATCATCTCCCTCAACATCTCCCAGAGCAACGGCTGATGAAGTCTCAGATGCCATAGATGAGAAGGTCAATGCGCGCGCGAGCTCAATCATGGCACTATGCTGGGCCTTCGCGAAGTGTAACAATCTTGAAGAGCCAGAGTATAGCATGCCAACTTGACTCAGCGTCATCGCTTGGGCGAATGCAACTCCTCGCCGATCTTGTCCAACAACATGGAGCATCTCTTCGGTGTATTCCACTGCAATCGCCCTGCGCAGGAACTCGTGCAGCGGCTCTACCATCTGAGCATACTCATCTGCTTCCGCATACTGACAGCCTATGGCAGATACTGCGAGACCAAGGAGCCAATGGTCGCTTATGCACGTTACATGATCATGCATCATGGGCAGAATCGGATCGAAGTTCTCGAAGTAAAGCCGGACACACATGTTGAGTGAGGAGAGGCCCGGAAACCTAGAGCTTGTGTATGGAGGGAAATTGATGCCGTCATTAAGGCAAAGTTTGTTGAAGTTCTGCTGCATGTCTTCGTAGACTGAAATTGGTATCAACGGCAAAGCTGACGTGCTGTTGTCTCTCAAGGTGGGTGTATTGTCGATGAAAACGTGACTTATATCTGGGAAACCTAGCATTCGGTCATTATCTCTTGGGTGAGATCGAAGCTGGCTCAATGGCCGTATAGGCTTTGCACCCGGTATCGGACGGCTAGCTCTGCGTGCTCTGATAGTGCATGGCATCCTGGCCCCATTGACACTAGTGGCATATAATCCGCCAGGTGCGTCACTGGGAGAGACTGTGTGAGTTGCGGAGTGAGGCGAGTCAGACGACACATAATTTTCCACGGCTCCGGGTGACACGTTGTTCCATGGCGTGTCTGGCTCGGCAGTGGAAGTCATGTATGCATCGCGTCGTGAGGGCGCGTTGACAGTTGATGCCGGGAGTCGAGCTTCGACAGCGTCTTGGTGCATGTTTCTTTGAACAGTGGTCATATCGGTCGAAGGATTCGGGAGGGAGAAGAAGTCCAGTGACCCTATACCTAGTCCGACGATGTTGTCGTAGTCGATAGTAATAGAATTATCAGGTGGTAGCCAGTTCATAGGAAAGTCCATTGTGGGTTGCAACATCTGGCTTGGAGGATACTCAGGCATCTCAAAGGGGACCATTTGCTGGTACGGAGCGTAGTTTCTGTGCCCGTTCGTAGGCTCTGGCCCTACATATTGCTGGGATTGGCGCTCGAATGTTGGGATGTTACCCATGGAGCCGTTCGCATCCATGAGGTCTCGACGTGAAGTGTCCAGAGAGACCTGGGAAACGGATGCTGGACCGAAGCGCAACCCCTGAGGTCGAGCACCAATCCGGGCCTGAGGGTAAGCGCAACGAAGGCCCTTTGTCAAGCAGCGCTGACATGGGCTGCTCTTGGTGCATCGTTCTCTGGATCTTGCACACTCTGTGCAAGCACGAGTGCTCACTGCGCGTGCACCGTTGCTTTGCGCTGTGGTGGAATGTGTGGCTTCATGGCGGCGCAAGATGTCGCTGCAAGGCTCGTCAATCAAAGCTTATTAGGCCCAACTCATCCAATACGGGCTGACCTACCTGCGCGTGAACAACTTCGAACACTGCTTGCACGCGAACCGCTTAGTAGTATCGTGGATGCGCTCATGCCTTCTCAGATGCTCCAGACGTCGGTAAGACTGTTAGTAGTCATCGGATGTCCGTGTTACTGGGAAATACCTACTTGAAGGAGCAGTCGCAACGCGCGCAGCGCATCGGCTCTGAGGCAGCTGCTGGTGGGCGCTCGAACTCCATCGTCGTAAGTTCATATGTCCATCCTTCTTTCTGGCAGCATTTCAGGGAACGACTTTCGAGGTGCCGGCTATGTTGTAATCCTTGGAGGAATCATCGGCTGGGGTGGTGCCTTCACGCGGGCCCATTTTGGTTAGCCACCGAAGGCAAGCTAATTCTGGGCATAAGGGACTGTGACTCGGCAGACCGTCCGCGTGTCCGTGCATCACTCGATTTCACATGTAGCGATTGCCGATGTCATTGGAGAAGACTTGTTGGATGAAGGATACAATCTTCGTTGATGATGTTCCTGACTCAGGTCGCCGAACCCCATATTTCAGGGTCGACTTAAATCCACCTTCTTCCCTGTTACCAGCACACTGTCCCCAACAACGCTTCAACACGGCTCCCACTACAAGCACATGCTATGGTACAGTACACGATTGTATATCAATCATACAGTTCTGCCCGGGTCCTTTGCTCCTATGTCTTTCACGCCGTGAAACTCTCGATGCTCGGTGGCAGACATCTTCATGATCTCAGCTTTCTCCGTACCGCATTGCTGCTCGCCAACTTCAACCGCATCGACTTCGCCGAAGATCTTGTCCATTCGCTCAAGTGACACGCCCTTCGTTTCGGGCAGGATGAAGTATACAGAGATCTAGAAAGGAGGAGTTAGTATTTGGTCGGTCGAAGCAACATGAGCACTTGCCAGAAGCACAGTATTGAGACCACAAAGAAGCCAGTAGCTTTTCCCTCCGACTTGCGAGTTGAAGCGCGGCCAGGGTTGGGTCAAGGCAAGCAAACACACGGTTTGACCGAGCAGGGAGAATCCGAAAGCCTTATCACGCACTTCGGTTGGAAAGATTTCTGAGGCAATAGCCGGCGGAATGGGGCCGTTCGACCAACAGTACGTAAGGCCTACAATGAACAGCATTGCAACCTCGACGACGGCGGCTGCCTTGTTATTGTTGTCCGGGAACGCGGTGGTAAGGGATGACAGAATGAGTAACGCAGTGGCTTGGATAGCGAATCCAGCCAAAAGAAGCGCCCTTCGTCCAAACCTATCGACGGTGAACGTGTTCACAAAGACGATAACCAATTGGAGCGCAGCTTGGATGCCGTTGATAGACAAAGCTTGGCTTCCTTGATCCCCTAATGCATGTCAGCGTCTCCAGGTCTACTAGCCAACAAAGAGAAGGAGAGAGAACTTACATCCCAGACTCTGATAGATGAGCGCCGCGTACATGGTGAGAGCGGCGATACCACCAGCTTGCTGAAGCGAGGTTGCATAGAGGCCATACAACAGGCGCTTCCGCATGCCTTTGGACTTAAATATGCCTTTGTATCCAGTATCGAAGCGAGCACGAGCCTGCTGAGCGGCAACAAGTTCGTTGTATTCGGCAAGCACATGTTCCGAGTTCTCATCTCCCATTCTTAGCTTGCAAAGCACCTTCAACACGCGATCCGTGTCATCGGGTCGCTTCTCGAGGAGCCACTGCCTTTTGTTAGGATCAATTCACACGTCTAATCGGCTTGGGAAATACTTAATCGTGGCGATTCTGGGTAGAAGAAGCTGAGGATGACGAAGGCCAGACCGATGGGGACCTGGATGATGTTCGAGACGCGCCATGCGATATTGAATGGCTGTTTGACATAGCTCATGCCATAGCCAGTCCAGAAGGCAACGAGTGTTCCCAACTGATAACCGAATTGGGTTACAGTACCGACGAAACTACCGCGAAGCAATCGAGGTGCGGTCTCCGCCACGTATAATGTTGTCGCGATATACACACAGCCAAAACCAAGGCCTGTGAGGAGCCGACCGAAGATGAGAACACCGTACGTATTCGGCACGCTTTGGACGATGACGCCAGCCCCCATTACTACAATAGAGATGCGGAGCGCCCATAATCTGCCTACGAGGCTAGCAAGTGTGCCACCAACAAACAGCTGGGCCAATCCTGTGGTAGCCCAGGGCACGACAGCAATAGTACCCGTTCTGTCTGCATCGACATGATAGTATTCGATGAATTGCTCATCTGCCAGAATGACGGTCATGATGCCTTCTCATCGTCAGCAATCTAATCACAATCTAAACGAAGGCTGCTTACCTGCATCGTAACCATTGAAGCATGTCGCAAGGACCATGCCATACAACAGCAAAGCCGCATAGCGGTCGTTCTTGGGGAGGAATTTCTCCAAAAGTCCCATTGTAGGCAACTATCCTGTCTAATGTGCCTTGGAATGACTTCAAGATGGAAGTCGAAGCCGGTTAGGCAGTCTGGGTCATGAGACGTTCGAGAGTCCCAAAGGAGTTAATATACCGCATGAGGGATGATGCATTGCGGAGCGGATGCGGAGGTGTCAGTTCGGGGTGAACGATTTCCGATTGGACGAAGTGTGCGGAGAAGCATCACATCAACACGCTCTCGCTGCGGCTCTCAAGCCACCGGATCATCAGGCGCAGCATTTCAGAGCGAGATTGAAAGTCGACGCGTCGGCAGATGGAAGAGAGAGGATTAAGAGCTCCGGTGGGCTGGCTAGCCGAGGCGTGACTGTCCCGGTGGGCTCTTCCGGTGGACGGAGCTCTACAACCGTCTATCTGGGCGTCATGGCACTGCATGGCGGGAAATGGTAGTAAGCTGTATAGTCTCGCAATACCCCTCTTCACAACAGACAGACAGTCCTTTCTTCTTACAGGCTTTTCTTCGTTATGGCGCACCCACAAGTCGCGTTTCGCAATACCACCTTCACTGGGAAGTCAATACTATCATCAAGACGGAACACAGTCGCAGCAACTACGCTGAAGACTCAGCTTGATCAGTTCAAGACAACTGGCCGCTACAACTGTTTCGAGCTGAAATGGCACCCAACTTATGATGACCACTCCATGTGGCCTGTACCTAAACATCTGTTTTGGGACAGCGATCTTGCGAAATGGATAGAGGGAGCATGCTACTTTCTAGAGAGCCATTACGATGAAGAGATCGACAATGCAATTCAGTACATAGTCAAGACCATACGGTCCGCTCAACAAGAGGACGGCTATCTAAACTTGCACTACACGCTTGTCGATCCCAAAGGCAGATGGTCGAACATCAGGGACATGCACGAATTGTACAACTGCGGCCATTTGATCGAGGCAGCCCTGGCACACCGCAATTACTACAAGAATGACCTTCTGTTAGAGCCGCTCGTCAAGTACGTTGCTCTGATCAACAAGACTTTCGGACCTGGAGAGGGCAAGCTTCACGGCTACCCTGGACATCCCGAGATCGAGATGGCGCTTCTTCGCCTGTACACAGAGACCGGCAATGAAGACGCATATAAGCTTGCGCGATACTTCATCGAAGAGCGAGGAAATCCCGCCGGCCAAGAAGGTAAGCTTTACTACGATTGGGAAGCCGAGCAGAGAGGAGACAGCCCCTGGAAACGACCCAATCCTTACCCTAAAGCTGGTTCGCACTGGTACAACCAGGCGCACGTACCCATTCTTGAGCAACAGACCATTGAAGGTCACTCTGTACGCGCTCTGTACCTCCTCACTGCTGTGGCCGATCTACTTTGCATCGAGAAGAAAGGCTCAAAGTCCATGACTAAATCACCTGACTGGCTCAATGCTCTTCACCGCTTGTGGGACAACATGGTCGACAAGAAGATGTCTGTCACTGGAGGTGTGGGGGCCATCGAACAGTGGGAAGGATTTGGAATCGACTATTTCCTACCGCAGTCTACTGACGAGGGTGGCTGCTATAACGAGACTTGCGCATCAATTGCAATTCTGTTCCTTGCAGAACGTCTACTGGACATCGAACTCGATGGCCGATACGGCGACATCATGGATCTAGCTCTGTACAACAACGTCATGACAGCCATGAGCTTGGATGGCAAAGCATTCACCTATGTGAATCAGCTCGGCAGCTCAGAAGCTGACAAGAGCGGACGCGAAGACTGGTTCTGGTGCGCCTGCTGCCCTCCAAACTACAGCCGCCTATTCGGTAGCCTAGGAGGATATCTCTGGCACTTCGGCCAGCAAGACAAGGGAGCATACATCAACGTGCATCTTTACACCTCCGCAAAAGTAGCATTCGCTGCAAACGAAGGTCCCATCGAACTCGAGCAAACATCAAACTGGCCCTGGGACGGCACCGTATCTTTTGCCCTTGCGAATCCTAACCAAGTTCCCACCACAATCAGACTCCGCATCCCAGCCTGGTCCAACAATACCTTCACGCTCGATCCCCCGCTCCCAACATCCACAAAGTCATCAACACTGGAGAAAGGCTACGTCAGCCTCTCCCCCGAGTACCTATCGGAAAACCCCAAATTCACGCTTACTATCTCCGGCTTCAAAACTCGCTGGGTAGAACCCCACCCCTACACCAACCAAAACACCGTCTTCCTCGCGCGCGGCCCGGTGATTTACTGTGCCGAAGACGCGCACAACTCATGGGAAACAAACCACTTCAAGGACGTCGCTGTCAAGCCCGGAACGCAGGTCACAGAGGAGATTAGGACGTGGGAGCCGACTGGGGAGACGTATGTGGCCTTGCATACGAAGGCGTGGACGAGGGATTCAAGTGCTTGGGAGGGGAAGGGGGCGGATCCGACAAGGGAGGTGGGTCAAGGGGGATTGAGGGATGAGAGGGATATTGTGTTTGTGCCGTATTACTTCCGGGCGAATAGTGGGGGGAAGGGTCATATGAGGGTTGGATTGATCAAGGGGTGAGGTTTTGCAAACGCACACAACATGTGTTTTCGGCAGAGACTTGTACTGGCTGTATATACATCGCGTGGACAACCATATTTTACACTTCCTCTCATTATACGAATCTACAGCGCAACATGCTGGAAGCTCAGCCCCGCACCAAGCACCGCGCCATACCAAATCATCGCCCCCAATCCAACAAGATTAGTCACACTGCTGATGCTATGCAGGATGGAAAACTGCCTGTTCAGCGCCTCCATCTCTTTACTATGCGGTCCCTTATCGTACGCCGCCTTGCCATCCCTAGTCTCTTGATGTTTCCTAATTTTCATAATCTCCGTCGTCTTGGGTCCTACATACACCAAGTTCGCAACCGCGGTAACCAACATCGTGCCAATGAGCCACACGTTCAGCCTATCGGTCGGACTTTGAAGAACGGGCGTCGAGGAGAGATAGGGAATGAGGCGCGAGGCGCCGGAGGGGTAGGTGAATAGCATGACGAGTGGTGTGACGGTCTGCAGCGTGAAGTATACGGGGAATGTGTGCTTTTGCAGGGTGGAGAATTGTGGTCTGGGGAGGACCTTGAAGGCTACGACGCCGGCGATGAAGGATTGGAAGAGCGTAGAGCCGAGGAGAGTGCCATAGCTGGTATTTGTGAGCTCATATGTGGTGGGTATGTATATAGAACGAACCTCAGTAAGTGGTATGTAGCTGGATTCTTGAACGAGTATGAAGCCATGTTCGATATGGGAAGCAGCGGTGCTGCTGATGAGACTATGTGGGCTTCCAAGTGCGCTTTTTGGCGAGTAGTTTGACACAAAGCTTATCAAGTATAGAAGAATAAAACAGGTTCGTGCAAATGGTGTCTTAAGTGCTTGTAGTGGCGTTGAAGCTATATATGCGCAACCTCGGTGGTCCGCAATCGCTGGGTCGATGATGAGCTCACTGACAGCTCCAAGCGGCATCCCTGTCATTCGCCATACCCCAAGTCGACAAGCGCAACCGCCCCACTTCATGCCCGCGGCTTCTCCGTCATCTTCACAGTCGATCAAAACACCTTCGCCAAGTCATTACATGCACACACGATGCTTCTCCCCACCTTGATCGATATCCGGCGACCGGAAGGCAAGGACCTCGATCCGGAGGACATATTCGGTTCCTCGCTCGGCGGCGTCTTCACAGACGACCTACAGAATCAACACGGCGACGATCCCGACACCGTCATTGTATACAAGAACGCGCGATATGGCAACCTCGAGTTCAGAACCGCGGACATTAATGGCGAGGAAGAGAGGCGAAAGATGGCTCACTATCTGTGGAACGCTGGTGTGCTGATGGCCGAGCTGGTGGGTGGGCGGCCAGACGAGGGGCAGGCGGTGCCGATAGACGTTTTTGGTAACGAGGGATGGAAGAATGGAGAATGGTGGATAAGCAAGGAAGAGGAGAGAGCATGGAGTGTGGAGGGCCAGAGCGTGATTGAGCTCGGTGCAGGTGCGTTGGGTTGAACGCAATAAGGAAGAGACGGCTGATGGAATATCGATGCAGGTGTAGGATTGGGCGGTATTGTGAGCACTCTCTCTGGCGCCGATACGGTATGATTGGCTTCTGTTCTGTCTAGGGTCATCTTGTGCTGACGGTGTCTTCAGGTTGCTATCACCGACTACCCAGCTCCACCGATCCTCGAGGCCATCAAGACCAATGTCACGAAGAACCTCAAGGAACCCCTTCGATCACGAGTTACGGTTGACGGCCACCTCTGGGGCGATACATCATCCGAATTTGCTACCAGCAACGCCCACAAATATACGCGCGTGCTTGCCGCAGATTGTCTGTGGATGCTCGGAGAGCACGAGAATCTAGCGAAGTCAATGCTCCACTTCCTTGCAGATACCCCAGATGCTCGAGTCCTGTGTATAGCTGGCTTCCATACGGGCCGCGCCAAGGTTGCACCCTTCTTCGAAGAGGTGATCCCTGAGCAGGGCCTTGAGGTGGAGGAGCTGTTCGAGATGGATGCGGACGGCGTGCGGCGGCCGTGGGCGAAGGAACGAGATGGAGGCAGAGAAGACATCGGAGAGCGGAAGAAATGGCTTGTGGTAGCCAGGTTACGGCGGCGGATCAGTCAGTGACCGTAGAACGGGGCCTTAAAGCTGCATCTCTCCTGCTGCTCAGGCTTTGCGTCTGAAGCAAAGTGTGCAAACACTGGTTCCCGTCTTTCCTCCAAATGTGAAGCTTGGGTACTTCGCCTTGCTCTCGTACACCAGCTCTCCTCCTTCGACGTCGAACCATCCTTTTACCTCCTCTTCCGTCCAATTGCAACTCGTGATTAGGAATCTGCCGCCCTTTTTGATCAGTTTCTCCACCTTTTCTCTGTAACCCTCGCATATCCTTCGCCCTTGTGCATCGGTCTCCTGCGCGAGGCAGATCGCATCAAACGTGCCCTTGTCCAGCACGACATCGAACCCCTCGCCCAACCAAGCTCCAGCATCTTGACCCAAGAGATCCCACTCGTGGAACTGAATATCTGCATACTCCTCACCCTTCGATTGACAGATCTCATGCGCTAGCTTGACACTCTGCGGCGCATAGTCCACGCCCACCATTTCGCCCTCCCACTCGTCCTCCCTCAAAGCGAACAGCAAGTGTCCATTGCCCGTTCCGAGATCCAAGAATCGTGTCGGTGTCTCGTCGCTCGCATCATCTTTGTGCAGCTGTCCCTCGTCCGACAGATTCTCGAGGAAAGAAAGCATGCGCTCTTCTGCGCCCGCATCGCTGAACCATATTGTCCCTTCGTCTTCGGGGTTGGAGGAGAAGTTCTGGCGTTCGGTTTCGTAGGCAGCGTCCCAGTAGGATTTTGTGCCTAGCTCGGAGGTGTTGAGATGCTCGGGGTTCGACATTGTGACTTGTGAGAGGGTTCTGTTGCTGTTGTGCACCTCGGCATCTGGAGCAAAATTACTGGAATGAAATCGAGGGGCATCTAGACCCCTGTCGCCGGTCAATCCATACGCGAGATCTGCAGGAACGACCCTGGATGACGTAGGCGCGCCATCACGCTGTAGGACTTGAAGACCGCACTTATTCCCACTCCACTACGCTGTCTGTGAATTCCTACATCTTGTCCAACGTTAAGACTCTGGCATCTGGACTCTCAAAGACATCATGTCCGACACATTATCCACCATCAGCACCCTCCCGCCGGTCCTCTTCGCCTCCGCGCTCTCAGCATACGGTCTCTATCTCTGCAAAGAAAACATCACACGTCTACAACAATACGAAGAGCAAAGCGAAAAAGCCGCAGAATGGAGCAACACCGCCGCCGAGCGTCTGCACAAGACGCGTACAACGCAGACTAGCGGGACACTATCTGTACGTATACGCTCCCCCCGTCTTCCCACAACCATCACGAGCTCCCATAGAACACAACCGCTAACAGGCACACAGCTCGCCCTCTCCTTCCTCGCAGCAACAACGCTCCCTTTCCTCACTTCGAAACACACGCCCACCATCCTCGGCATCACCGGTCTCGCGCTCGGCGCCGGCTTGTACACTGCGCGCACGCATATGGGCAATTTTTGGAACGAGTCGAAACAGACTAAAGTCCCGTTTGTGCAGAAGTTCAACGATGCGATACGAGGCAGCGAAAAGGTGGTGTTGATACTGGAGACGCTGGCGTTTAGCTGGGGCATCGCGGGGTGCGTATGGGCGCTGAATTGGGGAGCGTTGGGAGTTGGACTTTGGGCGGGTGTTGCGGGAGCGAGGACGGCGTGGATGTTCAATCAGGGGTGGGGGTCGAGTCTATGAGAACCGGGTATTGTGGTTATATCGACTATGAAAGGAATGAGATGCGGAATCCTGAGGGATGGTTGCAAATTGGGTATCTGTTCTACCTCTCTTCCAATTTCCTTCCCGTAAATTTATCACTGCATCCCACTCATCTCTCTAACCAACCTCACACTATCCGCTTCCCTAACCCACTCTTCAATCCGCGCTCCTACATCACCTACAAGCCGCTCATACGTCTCATTCAAGAAGAAAAGACTCGTGTGCGCGGCCACCTCGTCCATGCCCTCCATGTAGACCCGGATCCAGGTGGGATCCTTGTGGCCTGCGCTATCCTTGGGAGGGAGCATGCAGAATTTGCCGAGTTTCTTGTCTTTTTTGGGCTTCTTTGGGGTCTTGGAGTCGCTGGAGTCGGCGGTCTCAGTGGTGCCGGCTGTATAGTTGGAGTCTGTGATGGAGGCTTGATCGTCGGGCGAGGTTTGGCTGAGGATCGCACTGCGGGAGAAGTCGTAGTTGCTGTAGGGGCTGTGGGAGGTGCGGTCGCCGAGTTGCATGGTGTGGAGTCCGGATTCGATGGCCGGTGTCTCTGTGCTTGGTGTCTCTGTGCTTGCTGGTTCTTGAGCGCTGGCTGAGGTGTCTTCGCTGGGCGAATGGTATTCTCTTCCTTCGAGTCTCGCTTGCTCTCTTGCCATTCTCTCCTTCTCTTTCTCTAGTCTGAGTTCCTCGCCTGTCAGTTCAGGTTTTGGAGCTGGCAGTGGCACAGTGACCTTCTGTTGCCGTTGCTTCTCCCACTCTTCTTCGATATCTTCCCTTTCGTTGATGATTCGATTACGTGCTTTCACTGCTCTCTGGTACTCTTCGAGTGCTTCTTCATGCTCCCTTGCAGCAGCTCGTCGCTGTGCTCGGTCTGTGATTTGTGCGAGATCGACGAATGGTGGCTCTTGTGGTATGGGTGGAATCTCTGGCAAGACTAGCCCTTCAGCATTATGAGGACTGGTTGCTGAAAGGCTACCTGGCAGGGGGACAGAAACAACCTCATCTCCACGATGCTCCTTGACGTCCGTTGAAAGTTGTGGAGGTGTGCCAGAACCCGAGCTGACTTTCTTGAGATCTAGTTGTGACTGTGTGGTGAATCCACTCGCATCGCTATCACGATGTTGTAGCGATACACTCCCAGAGCGAGATGGTGATGTACTCTTCGGGGACTTTGGCTTCTTCGGTCTCCCTGTACTTGCGGTGTAGTAGTTGACGAACCGTATTCGAGGTGGTGATCGCACGTCCGGATTACCCATCCTTCTCTTCGACTCATCGTCCTCTTCAAGTGCACGTACCCTCGCGTATCGAACTTTCAACTCCTTGTAATCGGCCATGGCACTGCCAAATTCAAAGTGCGACTTCACAAGCCCCTTTCCCGCCTCTTTGATATTGTTGGAGTGCTTGTTGAACCAGTGTAGGGCATTATCAAGGCCTTTGCGCACTGGCAGATGAACATCGTTTGTGAACGAAGGGTTGTAGTTAGGATCTGCAGGCTTCGGGTTGAAGATCGTGCTCATCCGGCTGGGCTTGGCTCCGGTCGTTGGCGATGTGAGTATCTGGTCCTGAGGTGGTGGCACTTTTGTGAAGATGCTCCCTAGTCCGGCTTTGATGATGCCAGGATGCATGCCAACGAATGGAACATCGAAATTGATAACGCCAATGATGCGGTGACGGAACAGCAAAGCAACATCAGCAGCGAGCAATCCTCCCATGGAATGACCGAGAAGGATGATGTCGGTCCATTGGTCTTCGTGTGGTGCAAGCCTACCATCAGTCAGTGATATGCGTCTAGTGAACGCTATAGTATTTGGGTGCTCACCATGCAGAGAACTGATCTCTCGCTTGCTCAAGGCTATAACGTGCCCGATATCTGGGGTAGATCTTGGTATGCACCACGTGGGTATCTGCAAGTGTCACAGTGACCAGGTTGTGAACGTGGGCCGGAAAGCTTCTGAAACTCGTCTCATTGCCCATGAAGCCATGGATGTATACGAGTAGGATACGACGACGGCCCGTATTCTCCAGCGATGAATCTGGAACCAAAGATTGTGTCGATGAAGATCGAGGATCTTGTGACGACATGGCCATGACCGATGTGTAGCTAGGAGGTGAGTTCATCTCGTTTGACTGTGAGGCGCGAGGTGGAAGAGGCGGTGGTGCCCTCCTGGTGTTGCTGTTGGCTTCATCCTGGTTCGCGAGATTCGACAGCGACGTCATTTTCAGATTGCGTGAACGGTGACTGGCTGCGCATGGCACTGAGTTGGCACGCAATCAGGAAGGATGCATGGTTTATCAGTTCAGGTGGCTACTGAAGAAAAGTGGTCGGTTTTTGACATGGTAGTCATAATTCTATAGTGGCGGTGCAGAACGCGCGGGGTCCTTGAACGTTGAGATTCCGGCAGCAACTGGCCGACTCATTCGTTTACGAAGTACGACAGCAATACGACCACGAATCAGAGTGAAGTTGCTACCAAAAGAACAGAACTTTCGACAATGTCGCCGCATTGTAGAGTCTCACCTTCACGTGAGTGACAATTATTTCTTCACGTGAGCTCGACGCGTGGATACAGACGAATTGCGCCAGATCACACGAACAAATGGGAAATTTGCCCGTGCAGTTACCTCCCGCAAACACGATAGCGCTAGACTATTGAAGCAATTCGAACAGGTCCCCAGTCAATCGTCGAGGGGATGTGCTAGCCAGACAGCCGCGATGCTTGGCAATACATTTGGAAGCCACGCAGGGCTGGAAGCGGCAAGGTCCTGTATGGAGCAGAAACAGCAGGCGGGCTTTGTCGGGGGTGTTCGTCGCGCAAAGAGTCGGGTGCAACGACGGAGGGCAGCTATAATAGGACGGTGGCGCCTGGGAAATGAGAGACTTCTGCGCGTGGGGCCTGCGGGAGAGCTTCAAAAAGAAGCACGCGTTCCTGGATCCGTGATGTCCGTTAGGTTGTTAGGGTGGTACAAGCGTCTTCAGGGCTCGCGGTGGGCCCCTTCTGCTGCAGGGTCGGAACGGCTGGTGCACCTTGGTCCTTGGCCGCCATTAATCGCTGGCGTGTGCACGACTGGTTGCCAGCGCTGCAGACTCTCACTCTCCACTTTGCTGCTTGGCCAACCAACGCGCGACTGTGCCTGAGCGAAGAAGCGTCAAAGAAGCTCAGCATCCCCTTCCAAGCGTTTCAAGCTTCACGATCTCCCCTTCAACACGTCCCTCTCGTGGTCAGAGTGTCTGCGCGTCATTGTAGGACGTACCAATATAGAAACCCACACGGACTTGACCCACTGGGTACGAAAGCAGACCAATCTCGCTTCTCCCCAATCCTTCCAATCACCGCCCCCGTCCCGCAGCAAACGGCCCAGGCTCTCGCTGCTCTTGCTGCTCACTCGCTGCGCTGCTTGCGTGCGTCTCTTTTCACTGCACGGCGCGCTTGTACCTCGCAGCCCTCGTGCCTCCTCTCCACCTCAACCAGACTTCCGCTGCGACGTCGACAACTCACCCTCCCCCAGTGCGCCCGGCAACAGGAGGAGGAAACAAGAGAGACGCCAAACATTGCCTTCCCTTCCAGTGCCTTTGTTCAGAGTGCAGGACCCGCGCTCAGGCCCCGTTCGATTCAGACTGCAACCTTTAGTCCGCCGTCGCACACCACGCCTAGTCCCCCGCCCCGTCCGCCTGTTGCACCATCCACAGAACACAGCGCACCGACTGTAGCAAACCACCCGCCATAGCGAGCCTTGCTGCCTCATAGTCGCACCTCTCGCCCACCCGCTCGCGCAGGCAAACACCATCGCGCAGCTTATGCTGGTTCATTGACCGCGTCCAGGTGTGTATTGAGAGCGCTGCATCGTGATGCGCTGGGCCCTCTAATCGTTCTCTCACCAGTCACTCCTTCACCAGCCAGAGCTTGGCAGCCGTTCGCTTCCCGACATTCACTCGCACCACGCGCACCATCATCCATTGCATCCATTGACTGGACTCCTGCATCGGCCAACGCCCATACGTCCCTTCACTACCACCGTCTAGCATCGCTTGCGACTACCATCAACTGGATTCAATCATTCAAAGCACATGTTCCGCGAATACAGCCAGTCCATCATCATTACCACTCTGGAAGCATCGTTGGCGCGCAAGTAGCGTTACCCATGGACCGGATTATCGCCCCAATTAGATCTAGAGTCGACTCACGCAACCAGCGTCACGCGCAATACACACTAACAGAAGAGCTGGGCAGAAGGTCAAACCCATACGAGGAAGAGGGGGATCACGCTGACAAGCCCTTGTTGATCAGAGAGCATAAGAGACGGACTATCATGAGCAACTCGCACCGCAGGTTCCATCGAAGGGCACCTCAGGCCGACGGTACTGGAAACGTAAAAACTATAAATGTTGAAGTCGTCGCTACAGTAGACACCGCTGGAAATGTGGTCGCACAAACGACTGTAACGCAACTGGACTCAACCGCTCCAACCGAAACCAGCCAGGCTCTACCAGTCACAGACGCCACTGATGTCTCAGCGCCTTCCGTGGTAGCTGGGTCGTCTGTTCCCACCGCAGTAGCAGTAGCAGCAGCGGCAGCGGCAGATGCAGCTTCCACTCTAGAAGTACCCTCGATAGCATCTCTGCCGTCTGAGACTCTATCAGTTGTGCCGTCCACTCCCGCCGAAACATCACAGTTGTCAGTTCCATCGGTATCAGCAGAGCCGACCGTGGCTACCGCCGTCGCTCTCCCTTCTGTGCCATCTGTGCCAGCTGTGCCCAGCGTCTCACTACCTTCTGTCCCATCTGTACCTGCATTTCCAAGCACACTCACAGTACCCGCCTATCCGTTTGCTTCATCTAGCATCGGTGCGGTTGCTGCTGATGCAGTCGTCTCATCCTCGGCATCGAGTGTTGCTGCTAGCAGTGAGCCGTCTGTTGTTGCTGTCAGCAGTGAGCCATCTGTGATTGCTGCAAGCAGTGAGCCGTCTATCGTTGCTGCTCTAACCGCAGCAGACACCACAAACTCGACAATGTCCAGTACTGCCGTCAGCACATCGTCGATTGCTTCATCGATCATTTCTTCCTCGCCTACACTACTCTCGACCATGAGCGGATCTTCGTACTCGTCGTCCTTGGGAGCGGCTACATCACGTACCGCCCTCTCGTCCGGCGCTTCGGTATCAGAAGCGTCACCCTCCAGCACATCGCCGTCGACCTCTCTGACAT
The DNA here is from genome assembly GCA_021642125.1 of Nothophoma quercina. Lineage (NCBI taxonomy): Eukaryota > Fungi > Ascomycota > Dothideomycetes > Pleosporales > Didymellaceae > Nothophoma > Nothophoma quercina. Next base: position 96,233 of record JAKIXB010000044.1, on the reverse strand, counting down.
CGGGATACGCTACTCCGACTGAATCGCTAGATGCTGCCGGCTCTTCGTCATTCTATGGAAGCGATGGTCCTGGCTGGACAGGTGCTGTTGGAACCGGAACAGCAGCAGCACCCGCCGGTACAGCTGGCGCCGCTGACGACTCCTCCGAGGCAGGTGGTACTACGCCCCTCGACACACCACAAGTCGTTGGTAGTGTAGTGGGCAGTTTGGCTGGTGCTGCCCTCATCCTAGCGATTATCCTCATCCTGCTCCGTCGCCACAAGCGCAGACAGGGGGGCGCTCTGCAGCTCACCGATTCGCGTCGCACGGACAATGAGCAGGCGATGCGTCAGGTGCACGCACCGGCACCAGCGAGGGCCAGTCTTGTACCCTCTGCCTTCCTCAACCGCTTCTCTGGACTTTCGAGGTCGACCGTCGATACAGCAAGCTCTCCTACAACGGAACGCAGCTTCCAGAGAGTGTCTGGTCGCAAGCTTCCGTCTGCTTTCAGCGAAGGCATGACCTCAGACCAGTTCGCACGAGGTGGTCATATGTCTGACTCGTCCTTCTACCAGGACGATCACGGCACATATGGTGGTCCTGGAGGACTCAACAAAGAATACGGTGGTGATTTTGGCAAGGAGATTGGCGAGACGTCCTTCGCTGGTGGTGCCGGCAAGATGAGCCTGCGCCCAAGCCCAGCAAGGACGCCGGTCATCCGCCACCCCAACGACAATCCCTTCGACGACAGAAACACACTTAGCCCACCCATGTCACCGAATCCCTTCTCATCTCCAAACCCCGAACTATCACCCAGAGCCGCTCTCGGCAGGAGTCTACACTCGGCCGACGGCTCACGAAGCTCCCGCTTCACCGAAAACGTCTGATGAATTTTCTCTTGTTCTTCAGTTCTTACTGTCGCTACCCGCAACCTACATATTACGATGCATGTATATGCATACCGCTTTTCTGTACATCGCATCGATGAGGAACCTCCCATACAGCACGGAGCCACTCGTCCCACACCTTCGTTGCACCACTGTCACTAATCAGGCCGCAATACGGCACTCCGCGTAATGTCTTTATTGCTCGCATCTCGTCTTGTCAATACTTTTCTCGAGGGCCACATTGTTGGTGGTCAGCTGTTTCTTCATACCCCGGGTGTTGCCCGACGTTGTTTGTTTGTCTGGAAGGAGCGTGTATATAGGCCACTGTCTTGCACATCGCTGGTCTGGAAAGGATTAAGCGACGTGAGGACTTGTGCATATGGCCGCTACGTTTGTTACGCATAGGGAGGCCGAAAAGGATCATCTAGCGGCCATTTTGGGCCTTGGTAGATATCAGGCGCGTGCGGAGGAGTCTTGAGCGAATGTCAAAAGTTACGTCTGTCAAAGAACCCGTATCATATTGCCATGTATGTGATATCCTCAATCTGAAGCGATCCTCTGTTCTCAATCCTTGTACTCGCTTTCGTTCCAAGGCGCAGTTAAGCTGCGATAAGGAACAGTGTCAAGCTGCAGGCAAACACTAAACACTCACAACGAATCAAGCAGTGCAGCCGACCGCGGCAAACAAGATGACTGTCAACAGCCGCAAATGGGGTCTCCATTGTCTCGTCCCAGTAGGCGGGCCGTTATGCATCTGACAGAGTTTCATTCTTCGTATCCATGATATGCAAAGCATTCAGAGTGTGATTGTTATTTTGCTATGATATCGACGCTTAGCAGCGACACTCCACGCCCTTCCTACTCACACACAAATACTTGACGCCCTTGTACGGCGTCACGCCCCCACCCAACCCGCGACTCTTCTTCTGATCTACATTGAGAGACTCGACTTTGATCCCGCTCGGCAGCCAGCCCTTGACGCTGAAACTCACAGTCGCCGCGCTGGGCATGAGGATCTTGTTCGCTTGCCTCCGTTTCTCGTCGGCCTCGGGCCCGTTCTTGGTCGACGAGGGAGTAGTAGTTGCTGGCAGGGACTGGTAGGAAGAAGGCGCGTCGTCGTCGTAGTTGTATGTCGCGGTGGATAAAGAGATGTTTGTGTCGTCGAACCCTTCGCCTGTGTCGTCGTCGGCAGCTCCGACGACGGTCCCGGATAAGGTCGCTGTGCATCCTACGCCTCCTCCGCGATCCTGCGCCATCAAAGTGGAAATCTCGCGACTGGATATGCGCCATTCTATCGCCGGCGAGCCGGGAGCGTAGGTTGCGTCGCCCATGCCGCGCGCTACGCGCAGGTCGAGGATGTTGTGTACGGAGGGCGGGAGAGGAATCGTGATGTTCATCTCCTCGATGGCGGGCGCGGTGCTTGTTCCTGCGCCTCCTGCTGCTATTCTGGAGCTTAGACCGCCGCGAGACGATGCTGAGGAGAGCGGGGCGGCGGATTTGCCGGTGAAGCGTGGGTTCAGTGAGAGGCGGACTTGGAAGTCTGTTCCCGCAGGGCCGAGGGAGGTATGTACGCTGACTGTTGCGGGAATGTTGAGGGAAGGGAGACTCTGTTTTGTGGTGGAAGTGGTGAAGGCGTCAAGTGCAGAAGAACCGAGGAGGTCAACTTCGTAGCCGGCCAGCACGAAGCGGCCATCTGGTGGCACGAAGGATAGCTCGCCCGGCCGTTCTTTCCAGCGGTTGAGGCGCACACATGGATGGAAGACGGGGAGGGAGATGGCGTTGGAGATGCCGCCTGGACAACCCAGGTACAGAATCAGGTCTGGGATGCCAGAGACTTTGGCGGTGAACGCGATGGTCCCGTTTGCAATTGCGGAGAGGGGGCGGCCGGAGGGTGAGAGCGTGACAGAGAGCGTCTCGACGATGTCAACGTACATCTCGTTGCTCGTGTGTCTGACGTTGGCTCGCCGCCATGGTACCGGTGACGAAGTTTGACTTGCATTCGTGGGACCCAGGCCTGGACTCGGGCCTCCGCCTCTCCCCAGCGAGAACGGCGTACTCGAAGGCGCCAACGAGCTCGGTGTGGTACTCGGCAGCCCTACGCCTCCCAGTAGACTCTTCATGAAGTTTGGAGCATCGACAAGATCCCGCAGTGCGTTCGGTTCTGTACAGCTTATAATCCCGCCGTCCACCATCTCGTTCAGTAGCTGCGCGACGACATCATAGTTGTTCTCAATCTTGCTCGCGAGGAGCGGCGCGCCCAGGTAGTCTTCCAGCACATCAGCGACGCGGTGCAGGAACTCCAGCACTTGGAGCGGTTCAGTGTCGGAAGAGCATGGCGCAAGGAAGAGCAGCTGATCTTGGACGATGGAGTAGAGGAGCGTGGCAGGGTTGGTGGAGGGAAGGTATATCAGAGAAGGTCGCGGAGTGGGATGTGCGAGATAGAGAGGTAGAAGAGTACTGCTCGAGGCGGGTCGACCATTGTAGGTATGTTCGAGAAGGGGTGTGCTGGGGGATTGTTAGGTTGGCTGCGCGCGTGAGTGGTGCTGGCGGGGTGTGTACTTGTGCTCATCAAAGATGAATAGAGCTTCAATTGTGCTCATAGTTCTTGCTGCGTCACCTGCTCGCCATGCGGAGACTTCAGATATGAGTGTCAAGAAGACGTGGGGTTGGCGTAGGTTGCGCGTGTTGGCTTGGGTTTGGCCGTGGGGGTCTCGATGCAATGATGCAAGTGGACCCTGCTGCGTCGGTCCCATGTTCTGGTTCCTCCGACATTCAACTTGACTTCCTCCTACATAGTACGCAAACATACAACAGCCATGGCGAACCAGGTGGAAGTTGCGACGCCGACTTTTAAAGAGGCTCTGAAGCAAGATCGGGCGCAATTCGACGATTGCACACCCTGTCGCGTAGTCGGTAAGCTCGACACTCAACTCGACACTCAACACTGATTCAACGCCATTCCCATGCGTAACAGTGATGGCGATAGCGGCTGACGATTGACGCAGGTAGCGCAACTTTTGTCGGCCTCGGCGCATTCACATACGTATCCGGTCACTCGCAACTGAAGGCGCAAGAAGCCGTCATAAGGCAGAGTAAGACCATGTTTGGCATGGGGAGTAGGCGAGCTGCAATCACAACGACGAGCGCTGTGTTCGTGGGACTGGGCGTGTACAGGTGGTTTGCTTGAGACGTTATACCTGAAGCTTGGAGAGGAGAAAGAGATGTGTACGAATATCATGTACTATCTGAACCTTGGGCGTGAAAAGGCATCAGGAAGGCGTTACGGAATACCATTGGCTTATCAGACGCACGCGATGCACGCGATTTTGTGGGCAAGCCGGAGACGTCTGGAGGCTACGAGCGACATACGTTGGAGAGGAATTAAGGTGGTACGACATAGTATTAACAACTACTTTCACTTCCACCGCCCTCCCTGGCCCAGGATCGACCTAGCCGGCAAGACCTCAAATGACTAAAACTGTAATGGTATCTCTGCTGCTCCAAAGTCGACACTAACGTAATGTTCCCATGGTATATAGTAAACTCCGCACAATGCCAGATGAGCAACTCCACCCCATGCATAATGAAATCCCCTGCCCAATGCGCCTGTGTATGTGTTGATGTCCTCCTCATTGAGCACATCGATATGACTTCCTTCTCCTGTCTTCTACTGCCTTTGGTCTCACAGTCGTACTCCTCCTCACGTCATACGCCCCCTCTTAGGTCCGCCACCGGAGCCGTCCCTTCGATCGTTGGATGCATCTGGGTGGAATGAATCCATCATGCGCCGCTTCTGGCCTGCTCCCTGACCCAGCTGAAAGAGGTTCTGTGTGGCGGTTCGTTGTAGGTTTCGTGAAGAAGATCGATTCGAGTGCCGTTCGCGCCTCGGTGTGGGAAATGCTCTCCTTGCAGCAGCAGAGAAGTCGCCAAACGCGTTCTCAGCGTTGGCATTCGACGGATACGGCTGCGAGGAAGAAAACTGGAAGACCTGGTGCAGCGGCGACATTTCTGGCTCAGTGATGGAAGCCTCAAGCTGCACAGGCGGAGCAGAATCGGATCGTGGGGCAGCGTCGGCGTGGAGGTCGGAAGTACGCGTGGCTTCGGGGCTGATGTTGCGTTCCATGATGGGCGAGGAACTACGGGCGCGCTTATCATCCATGTCGTTCTCGTCATCCTCGTCGCTGTTTGCATGTCGTGGTCCGTCTAGCCGCTCTGTTGCCCACTGCCGTATCCGCCAGCCTTCTCCGTTTCCAACCCCCAGGGTTTCCTTATCCAAGAAAGTGAGGAGGTCGTCAAGGGCCTCCTGGTAGCCATCGCTGCGGGCACGGTCGACGTCTGCCAGCGCTGACTTGTAGAGATTCGTCAGCTGCAGGGCAGCGTTCTTGAACGATTGGTGCACGTCCGGCTGGCGCTTGGCCTTGGGCAGCGACTTGTTGAGACTTCGCATCGAGTCCATGTTGGGTGTGTTGTTGCAGGTCAGGTCCCTTCGATACACGTCAGTCTTTGGTCGATGCTTCGGAAAAGGGCGATCCGTACTGCGGAAGGCGTAGAGGTGCTCAAATGAGTGTTGCGTGCCTGAAGAGGCAGTGAATACGCAAGTGCAAACGATGAAAGGCAAAGCTGTGTCTCTGGAAAGGGAGTAGTATGTAGTGAGGGGTGTGAGGTAGAGATAGCGGGGGATTCCTCAGTGGAGACGCTGCTCTTTCCTGCACGTCCGTGCTTGTGATCCACACCTGTCATGACCCTTGCACGCTTGTCATTGACGTTCAACGCTAACGAACAACCAGGAACATTCCACGACGTACACGTCGGCAACCTTCATCGGCTTGACGTGAATATAGACTGGATTACACAATCTTGGACTCTCAACCCAGCAACGGTGTGGCTAGGAACGATGGACGGCTCTTGGACATGACCTCACCCTTCGAGCGCCTCCCAGCCGAGGTCTTCGACATCATTGCAGCCTGCCTGGACCTACCCGAATATCGAACGCTTCGTTTGACCTCGCAGCGACTTTACCTGCACAGTCTATCGACTTTCGAGAAGAGGTACTTTACAAAGCTCACCACTACCCTCGGGTCAGCGTCACTGGATCGCCTCTGCCATGTGGCGAGTCATGCCCACCTATCCAACCTCGTGACGACATTGGAGATCAGACTGCTCAACCACCGCGACTACAAGGACTTAGCAGCCATTGCGCGGATCGGGCGCCTGCAGCCGCCAAAACGTTTCACCAAGCTATCCTGCGTCAGGAACCGAGACATCGCGGAAGACTCAACACTGTACGACGACGTCCTCGCAAACAGGCAGGCCAAATGTATCACCGAGCGTCTCACTCGGGGACTCCGCGGCTTCGACAGCCTAAAAATTATCAGGTTCCGTGCGCATCAAGATGAGCCGCTGGGATGGAAATCAATTCCTGTGCCAGAAGGCGACGACATCTTTCGCTCGCGGTGTCTGCGCGCCGTGCTCGATGCCATAGTGAAGAGCAGCATCGCGCTCGACATGTTCTCTATGGGTAAAGAGAAAGGCTTTGTAGCGTTCAAAAAGTGCGCGGATGTGCCGTACCCTGCGCTACAACTGCCAGTCGAGTACCTCCAGCGGTTGCGAGCGAGTTTCGAGACCGTGGAGGACATGACGCTTTCCATTGTCTCCGCGCATAATGGACACCACAGACTTCCTGGCTGGGAGAACGGACTGAGTCGGTTTCTATCCAGTGCGCCGAATCTTAGACACGTGACGTTGTCGCTTGATCGCAAAGTCCAGGTCTCTCAATATGGTGCGCGAATTGTGCGGTCGCTGTCTGATTCGGTCCAGCTCGAAGGTTTGGAGAGTTTCTACCTTTGCAACACTACGGTCCACGAATCTGATCTGGCGAAGTTCGTTAAGACGCATGCTGGGACCCTGCAACGGATCAATCTGACCAACGTGTTTTTGCTGACGGGAAGTTGGCTCGTATTACTGGCCACTCTCAAAGGCGTTCAGGACTTGCAGACTTTACGCTTGTCCTCTATTGACGGTATGGGAAATCCATTACAGTCCCATGAGCGGGACACAGGCCGAAAGAAAACAGGCAATCGGAAAGTGACTTTGGATACTGCTAGGGACAGCCGGACGATGGTGGAATTACTGGACGAGCTTATCGGGGGGTCCAGCTTAGAGAGCGCCGCTGTAATGTACGCATTGAGCAATATGTCCTGAGCAGCGTCGAGTCAAGAGTCCTTTCGAAAGATTCAGTCAACCAAAACCTGTTCATTGTCCTCAAAGAGGGCTGCGCTTCATTCGTAGCATAGTGACTTATTCGGTAAGCAGACTAAGGTTTGTAAGAAGGCTGCGGTATTCTGGTAAATCAGCAACCAATAGTAGTATTCCACGCAAGTGGAAAGCAGACGGCCTCAGCGAGACAGTAGGATGACAGGGTGCGGCGTAGGTTTAAGAGAGATAGAGACTACGGCAACGCTCCCGCGGTACTATGTTGATTAGGCGAACGGAATCCCTACGTTAACGCCGCAACTAGTACGTCTCACAATCGACACAGCTACTCAGCCAATCCCGACGCATAAGATAGCAGGCAAATAGAGAGACTATAGCTGCGCGCACCGCTAGGCAGCTTCCGTCGCCACTCTCTACTCCATCACGCAGACATGCTGCCAGAGTTTACCTGCAATTTCCTCACTACGCTTGCGCACCCACCCTGGACAGCAGCACTGAAGCGTAATGTCTACATGACACTAGAAGGGGAAGAGCGAATCCCATTCTCTCTTTATGTTCGACCTAGCTCTGCTGCAGCGGGTTCCTCTTGCCAAGCCACCTCATTCGCGTGTTTCAACGCACTACCGGACGAGCTCCAGCTTCGCATTCTTTCCTTTTGCTCTGCTTCTACTCTCTTCCAGCTTATGAGAGTATCGTCTGGGCTCCGTACGGAAGCTAGCAAGCTCTTTTGGGCTCACCCAGACGCGTACTTCCTTGTCGAGGCACATTGGCTCTTTGACGGTGGCTACCCCGGCTACACCCACAGCGATCTAGCGTTTCTAGCCAATGTGCAGAACGTACAGGTGGATTATAGAGTCGGAGCACAAAACACCATTTGCCCACTGCACGACGAAATAGTAGAGGTTCGACAAGACCGAATTGCAGACTTCTGGAAGATCTTTACAAAGCGGTGTCCGAGGGCAAAGAGAGCAGTTGTAAGCCAGTCTTGGATGTCTCTGCTAACAAGAAAAGAGACCCAAAGTGTGCCAAAGGCACTGCAGCTCCTAGTCCAATCATCGCCCTCTGGGGTTGCAGCGTCTGCCTTCATTGTTGAGGAGGTAGACGTTCCTGTGAGCTCAAGTGCAAACACTACATCTGCAGAGCAATGGCAAAGAGCAGTGTATCGTCTGTGTGCAGACAGCTCATGGGAGAAGGTCAAGTTGGGCCAAGACTGGAAAGCAATTCTTGTGCCAGCAAAACGATTTGCAGGCCCGATAGGACGCTTCCAGGAAGTTCAGCTTAGAGGCTCGCTTCTTATGTTGGAAGAAGATGGGCTGTGGCCGATCCTAGTGGAGGCTTTGGACCGCTATCATTTTGATGGCGGGAGAAACAGGCCCTTTCCGTGTCCGTCAGCTGGGTGCGACAGGTATTTCCAGAAAGCAGGGGAGTGGACGATCCATGCAGCAGAGTCTCATAGTCAAGAGTGGATGGGACTAGACCGCTTCAAGCTGCTGCCGCAAGCAATAAGAGGTGAGTTTGAGGAGCGCGGGGCGATGTTAGCAGAAAAGGGAATAAGGATTAGGCAGGATTTTGAAAAGATTCGCGATGATTGGAAGGCAGAAAGTGAAGAACGGCAGAGACAGATCCAGCGGACGTGGATAGAGCAATTGAAAGAGGAACAGGCATGGGAGACGGACGATGAGCTGTGTAAAAGAAGTCAGGTTTGGCAGGATTTCTGGCAGGAGATGGACGCTAAAGGTAGATAGTGTTGGAGTCACACTGTTGAAGTCGTACTTTAAGGTCTTTGTATTCACCATCCTCATCTACAAGAGCTCCCTGTACTTTCCCACTCATTTCATCTCAACTCATCAATCTGACAAGTCTCAAATTCCCAATCCGTATTCATCGCTCAACCCATCTCTCGTGCAAATCCGCATCTGCCTATTGAGTAGCCCAACCCTTGCACCATCTTGCACCACCTTCATCGAGCGTTACTTGGCGCTCATCCACGGCTTCCCGTCTTTCTTTATAACTCCAATAGACTTCCGATCGACCTGGCCGTTCCCCCTGCCGTCAATCTGCTGCACATTCAGCTTTCCGCCGTCCTTGTCGTCCTTGTGGCTGGGAGTGTAGCTGAAGACAAAGGTTCTACCAGTGAAGCTGAACGGTCCGAACATTTTTCGCGACTACCTTGATATAGGGTGTAGTTTCAGACGGATTAGTAGTTTTTGGTCAGATGTGACATCGGAGATTGAATAGTCGAAATGTTTAGGTTGATCGGGACTTTGCAAAAGCATATCTCTCCCTCACACTTCTTCATTTAGTCCTTCTCTGTTTCCTTGACCGTACCCCACTGTAGAAAACATGAGCCCACGACAACGTTAGGACTTATTCTTCGTGCTCGCTCGAGACCTTGGATCTGAACCGACCTGTAGATACGCCGCACAATTCGCAAGCGCCCAAACGCACAACTCATACGCCACCGCATCCCAGCCCGCAATCCTCGCCACAACAAACGCATACACAATGCGCAGCGGAATCGTAGCAACAAACAACGCCCTGTTGTTCTGGCACGCGAAAATGAACTGGTACCATCCCACTCCCAACGCACCGAGCCCTGTTCCTGTCAGTCTTCCAATGCGTATATGGTCCTGCAAAGGACCTGGGTTCAATTGTGAGGATAAGAGTTGAGAAAGACTCACCGATAGCTTGTATAGCTGCATCTGGCGTTCCAGCAAAAGAAGGAGGAACGACGGTGCGCCATCCGGACGGATTCATGATGCTGTAGAACCCTTGGGCCATATTCGCGAGGCCATGTACGATCAGCAGTACACGTGCGATGTTTGCGATGCGCGGTGCAGGCTTGGGGTACCAAGTGAACATGTCTGGACGCAGGGCGAAGAGCATGCTACAGCCCATGGTTTAGGGTGTTGGAAACAATCAGGAAACTGGAGACAGTAGGGTATATAAGTCTTGGTGAGGGAAGTGGGACGTTGTAGAAGAGTGGGGACACGTGATGTAAGCGATGCAGACGATGTGTGCGACGTAAGCAGTGGTGCCTTGAGCGCCTTCCTGATAGGTAACATGGTGCGAGTGAGGCGCAGTATCGGGTGTGCCTCTCAAGTAACCCGAACAGGTGGATATGAGCTTTACGTCCTCATAAACAAGAGGCGTTCAGCGTTGACACCCAGCGTATCTGCGATCTGTTAGAATTGCCGAAGAATATAATATTCTTGTGCTTTGTATCCAGCCTTTCCCGTAAAACGAGTTGTGCATATGTGCAAGGGCTGGACGCGATCCTTCGTAATGATCTCATACTGTCGCCGGATTGAAGGTGGCTGTTATCATGTGAATGTTATGCTATGTTGTACAAGCTCGAAGGCCTTGAAGCTCTATGGCTCGCAGGCTCGCAGGCTCTCGCTGTTCTATGCTTATTCACACACTCGGTCCTGTATTGTACATCGAAATCCTACATCTACCACAGGCAGTATTGTCGCTGTGCTGTGACGGGTCGGTCGGGCAGGGCGACCCAGAGCTTGCGGTTTTCGCGCTTCTTCTTGATCTCGTCGGAGATGCGCACCCGTGTCTTTTCTTCCTTGAGGAGGAAAGTGAAGCCTGTGATTGTCAGTAACAATGAAGATTTATGTGTGGGGAAACGTACTAGTTGTCCTGTGTGTCAACATGTTCACCCTTCCTCTCGCCCTGAACTCTGGACTCTTCCAGCTCTCGCCTCTTCCACACCATGCCTGGTCGATGTAGATCTCTGTTGCGTCCTTGACTAGCTTCTTCTTTCCGTCTTTCAGCTCAATGACCTGGTTCACGCCCTTCGTCTTGGGTGTCTTCTCGTCCAAGTTCGCCAGTGTTGAGGCGACCTCGTTCCTCTGCTCAATCCACTTCTTCAGCGCTTGCTTGTCTCCAAGTCCCATACCACGCGCTGCGATCGCTTCGTCCTGCGCGATGATCAGGCCCTTGTAAATGTCTCGGGCGATCTTCTTGGGCGAGAAGCGCAGTTGTACCAGAGCCTCAGAAACGGTCTTGCCTTGGATCTGATTGAGGATCTTGGTCACTTTCTTGACGGAGGTTGGGAGGAACTGCGACTTGTACAGGTGCGAGCGCTCGGTACGGGCGATCTTTGCGGCCTTGGTCATGCGACCGTGCTTGCTGACACCCTTGATGACCAGCTTGCGTTCAAGAGACCGGCGCTCAGCCGGCACAGGGTCAATATTCACACTCAGTAACCTCTTCTCTTCCTCCTTCTTTACTGCCAGTCTCCTCTGCTCAGCCTGTCGCTTCAGCGCTTCCTTCTCCGACGGGGGAGCATCGTTGCGGTAGCCGGGGATCAGGCGTTCGGGATTGAAGAGCGGCGAGGGGACCGAGTATGAGCCTCCGTCGCGGAGTGTGGTCGACGGCCTCTTTGGGGCCTTTCCTTCTTGCTCGGTGGGCTGTGCTATCGCCGCTGCGGTGCGCTCGGCCTCCTGCTGCTGCAGGTACTGCTCAAGCAGCGGGTTGGACAGGTCCTTGTTGGTCTCGGTGGTGGGCTGCGTCGAAGCGTTGCGCCGTGCAATTGTAGACGTCCATTGTGTCGAGCGAGGGCGGAAGGCGAGGGCTGCTGCTGTCAGTACATGCGCATGTCTAGATGGCAATACACCGATGCCATGGCTGGCTGTGGGCATGTTGAGCCACCGGAAAAGAGTGTGTAGTACGTACCCGCCTGGCCGAGCCGCCGTGAGGGTATTCGTGCACTCATTGTGATACGCAGACCCCAATTGCGCGGCGTTGATGGCGATGGACGACGTGCAGTTCACCTCCAACACCCCGAGAAATTCAACGGAATTTGCCGCAGCGCGCCTTGCTCCCCTGCAACGCCTCGAGCTCACGTGACCGTACTGCTCGTGTTGCAGATCTTTATCAAGAAAGTGAGGCAATGATCATCTCGTCGCGACAAGGAACAGCTGAGTCGTGTTTGCCGTGCGCTTTTGATTCACATCCGGTGTTGTCACTGTTGTCCCTTTTTGTCTGCAGCATCGCGCCCTCACATCTCCCGCCGCCCGCAGGACATCGCTTCGGCTGGCGCGCTCTGCCGTCATTAGCTGATTAGCTCCACGCCCAAGCTTTCGTGTTGAACCTTTTCTTCTAGACCGTTGGTGTACTATCTGGATCTCCCTCCAACCACTCGCGACGCCGGCGCAACCGACTGCGATCAGTCACACGTTCATTCAACATTCGACCTGCGACCCCGAGCCCTTTGCTGCGGCATCGCGTCCACTTGCCATTCCATGCCGCTCATTACCAGGACCTCCAGACCCCATAGTCCCTGCAGCAGTTGCGACCGTAATTAGCTGCTTCTCGAACAGAGATAGGATCGGCGCGTGTTTCAAGAGTCGTGAATTGCCAAAACAACTTGGTTGTTGTTTCGAAACCTTCGTCGTTGTAAAACAAGAGCTGGAAAGGCGCCAGACTTCGTCGCAATGGACATCAATTCGCTGCTGTCGCCGTCAGACTCGCCCGCCCAAACTCCGCCTCCACCGCCTACACATGCATCGCCGTCGATGCTGGCGGCGCCTTCGCCCGGCAAGCGCACTGTCCGCCAGCAAATGCCCTCGAGAACGCCTTCCGCACTGAGCCAGCAGATCACATCATCGCCACAAGTCCACCTCGCACACCAGAACATCCCTTCGCCAGGGTACGGTCACCTCGCGAATGGCGTACGAGCAGTCCATAGCGCCACAAGCACTCCACAGCCGCTGAGCTCGCCACACGATGCGCGCATGACACCTCCGTCACATCTGTACAGGCAGGCGTCGACACCTGGTATGGATGCATTGGCAGATCTTGCTAGTATGCAACAGCAACAGCAAACTGCGCGGCAGAACTCACTGGGTCACCAGCGTCCAGTAACGTAAGTCAATCCTCACCTCTAGCATTCGCACCGGTAGTTTTTCGGAGAGTGCTCGGAACACCTCTGCATTGTCGTAATTGAGCAAACAGCAGACAAGCTGTATTTTCTTGCGGTGGAATTGCGCTGTCCGTGGTCCAGTTGCTGTCACGGGATCGCCGCTGCCTGTTTACAAAGTCTTGGCAGTACGTAAAAGATCGCAGCTAACACAACTGCAGATTACAACACCTTGGGCAACATTTATCAGGAGATTCCGTTACCAGCGTCGCCATGTCAGAACATTCCCCGAGACCGCGCAGCTTTGCGACAAAATCTTTGTCCCAGGATCACATCGAATACTTGGACCAATTGGACCGTGATCTTACAGAGAACCCGTTCAACTACTACAGTCACCTTGCCCTGGTCACCACACTTCACCAAGGGTTCCAAAACCATCTTGAGAATATTGTCTCGGAACCACACGATTACGAGCTCGTTCACATTTTGCGCGATGCCTATAGGGCCATGTCAGAAAAGTACCCTCTCGGTGAAACATTATGGCACTATCGTCTCAATGATGAGAAAATACTAGCCAGAAATTCGGAGGAGCGCATGGGCGTACTCGAGCTGCACAAGTTGGCCACACACGAGGAGCCTTACAGCGCGAAACTCTGGGCTGCGTACGGTGAGTACGTCAGCTATCTCGTCGCCTGCTCTTGGGAGCAAATTCCACCAGAGGAGTGGTCCGAAGAGGACAGACTCATTGGTCGCGAGCTCTTCCAGCCACAGCTGTTAGTGGAAGCACTGCAGCAAGGTGCCGAAAGAGTCAAGTACAACCTACAAGAGAGCAACCTTGTCTGGGATCGATATCTGCAGGTTCTGGAAGAGGACCTCGAACGGACTGGCTTGAGTCAAGAGAAGGTGACAAGGATCGCTTCGATTTACAACGAACGATTGGGTCTGCCCCACGCCACGTGGTCTCACACTCGATCAAGATATATTTCCTTCATCCAGCGATATAATCTTGGTGATCCTGAGCAAGTTAACGAGCAAGTCACTCAGAAGAACACCCACATCATACAGCAGTGTGCCAATCGCGAAGATTATGAGTTCAAGGTTCTTCAGGCTATCCAACAAGGCGATCAGAACGCCGAATACCATGCCTTCACCCGCTATCTAAAGTGGGAGAAGAGAACCATGGGAGTCTACAGTTTTCCGTTGGTCAACGCGCTTTTCGAGCGTGCCACACTACGCTTTCCTGTTGAGCCCTCATTGTGGGAAGATCACATTGAGTTTCTTATCTGGCAGAAAGACCGTTCAGTTGATCTGCTGAACGTGCTAGAGCGCGCCACACGACATTGCCCTTGGTCTGGATCGCTGTGGTCTCATCGCATACTGACCCTTGAAGTCGAGAATAAAGCCTTTGAGGAGATCGAACACGTCAAACACACTGCTACTGGGACTGGGCTGTTGGAGCATTCTGACATCGAGGAAATTATCAAGGTGCAGATCGCTTGGTGCGGATACCTACGACGACGAGCTTTCGATGACCCGAAGGCCACTGACGACGATGCCGATATTGCCGAAGTTGGCATTCGTTCTGCACTAGAGTTTGTTAGGGAAGTCGGAATGAAGAAGCATGGACGGGATTGGGCAGGCGACTCGAAGTACCGCCTTGAGCGCATTCACATGAAGTACTGGCTTCAACGCGGAAACGTTGACGAGGCCCGTAATATCTGGGAATCTCTTATCAAGCGTCAAGCTGACTCGTACGACTTTTGGTACCGCTGGTACATATTTGAGATGGTCTTCTGGTCACAGCATGCAACGCGTACAGAACAGAACGCCGGGCAGCAGCTGCTGGCGCCTACCCGAGCAACTGCTGTGCTAGAGCGCGCTATGGAACGTCTCCAAACGATCGACTTCCCTGAGCCGATCATGGAGATGTATATGAATCACTGCGAGCAGCACGAATCGGTATTGAAGGTCAGGAGTGCCTCTATCGAGAAGAGGCGGGCTGAGCGGATAGTCTCGATTCGACGCGAGAAAGAGAAGGCAGCTGCTGAAACATCAGCGGCAGTAGCTCAGCCTCAGGCCGACTACTTCGCTGAGGGCTCGGGAAAGAGGAAAAGGGATGATACTGGTACCGACCACGATGCTGCAGCCAAGAAAAGCAGGCAAGCCGACTCGGAAGATGTGTCTCCCGCTGCTGTGCCTGCCAACGGAGAACTCGTCCGTGCCAGCGAAGCACCTTCTGAGACCCAGGCTGGCGGACCGAAGCGTGACCGGGAGCACACATCTGTTATCGTCAAGAAGCTGCCAGCGGATACTACTCAGACTCAGATCAGGCAGTTTTTCACGGATGCTGGCACGGTGCGCAATCTTGTCCTCAAGCCTGAGCAGGACAGCATGACAGCTGTTGTTGAGTTCGAGACCTCCGAGGAGGCTGACTATGCCCTGAGCAAGGAAGCGAAGGGTTTCAAGGGGCACAGTATTTCGATCGAACGAGGAGAGAGTACCACGCTCTATGTCACTAATTACCCAGCGCATGCTGATGAAGTTTACCTCCGGGAGCATTTCGCACCATTTGGTGAGATCATTGCGTTCCGGTTCCCGTCTTTGAAGTTTGACACACATCGTCGCTTCTGCTACGTACAGTTTGCAAATGCTGCGCAAGCGATTGCTGCTACGCAGCTCAATGGTACAGATTTCGAAGGCTTGAAGCTTAACGTTAAGATCTCGAATCCACAAGCGAAGAAGAAGCGTGATGGTGCGACTGCCGAAGGTCGCGAAGTCTACGTTTGGCACCTCAACTTCAAGATCAAAAAGCAGGAAGTCCAAGAGACCTTTGCACAATTCGGCCACATCGACCGCATAAACTTCCCCACCCTCAAGAACGGCAACAACAAGGGCTTTTGCTTTGTAGTATACGACACCAAAGAGAGTGCCGATGCCGCAGTGGCCGAGATGGACAAGAAGGAATTCTGGGGTCTTGAGCTTCACGTCGAGATTGCCAATGACAGGAACGAGACAAAGCCGAAGATTCGCTCGACTCTCGAGAACACTGGCAGCCCAGCCCCGCGTGAAGCAACACCCGGCAAAGCTGAGGCAGCGGCCTCTGCAGCTCCAGGCGCGGCCGTTGCTGATGCTCCTGCTGCAGGTTTCAAGGCTGCTCCCTTCAACGAGCGCTCTCTTGCGATCCTCAATCTCCCCGATACCGTGCCAGACGTCCGCATCAGGCCTCTCGTCGAAGCCTACGGGTTTAAGAAGATCACTCTTGAGCCCCAACACGGCGGCGCAGTCATCGAGTTCACCTCCGTCGAAGGTGCAGGTAAGGCCGAAATCGCACTACAGGGCCTCGACTTTGAGGGCAGGAAGCTGCGCATCGGCACAGTCAAGGACCTGAGGCAGCAGAAGGGCGAGTGGAAGGCGGCGAACAACTTTATGCAGCCGAACCGCGTCAACCGCCCGACCGCACCACGTGGGGGTGGAAGAGCTAGGGGGAGAACTGGTTTTGGAGCTCGGCCAGCGGTGCCTCGCGTAGCGGCTACAACGAACGGCGAGGCGAAGAGCAACAACGATTTCCGCAATATGATTTTGAACAAAGGTTCTAAAGAAGCGGAGAGTAGCAACGACAAGATGGAAGAGTAATGGCAGCAGAAAGTGGGGTTATGACATGCATCATGCTTGGTGTTTGGGAAAAGAGCTGGACGGACAGTATCCGGCTTTGCATTTCACGGCGTTTTCGATTTGCAAGCATGAACTGTGGAGGATCAAATAGTAGGTTAGGTGCATGATGAAGAGCGACTAATGCGGAGTTTCAAGTTTCAATATATGGATGAGGGTGTATGTAGTATCTAATAGGAGCCATTTCACCTCTGCATCGCAACATTGTTTCCGCCAATTAATTCATTTCGTTCATACGTAAGCTGCCTAACCCAGGACTCAGCGGGTCTACGCCCACTTCACACTCCCCCTCTCCACCCCATCCAATCCCCAATTCCCATACGTATCCACGAACCCCTCTCTCGTCAGCCTCTCCGCGTCTTTCTCTCCTCGCCACGCCAGCTGCGCTCCAAGCCGCCACGATGTATCCATCTTCGGCACCACCAACTCGACAAGCTGCAGGGTCTCTGGCCTCTTCACTCCAGGCTGAGACAGAATAGCTTCTAAATCTTTCTTCGTCGAGGCGCGATGAAAGCTCGCTTCTGGCGTGGGATGGTGGTAGAGGGGGAGGAGGTGGGTGTAGTCGTGCGGGACGATATCGTTGTACGCTATCCGACATTCAGTCAGTCGTCTCCGAAAGGAAAGAGAGAAGTTAAGGTCAATGTAAGGGATAGGGAATGAGAGATGAGGATGAGGATGGAGGGAGGAAACGTACGTTGCTGCGCACCCCAGATCAGTCTCTCGACCGTATACCCCTCGTTGTTAATCACAAAGATGATGGGCGCGATGCCGGCTTTGATCATGGTCCCGAGTTCCTGGATGGTGAGCGCCATCGAGCCTGCATCGTTAGCATCGTCCGTCACATCATCACACCTTTTTTTTTTTTTTTTTTTTTCAACACGGAAACTAGCACTCACCATCACCTGTAATCAGGACTGTTCGGCCGGTTTTGATTCGACCGCCTTTCCTCCCACCCTCGTCCTCCTTTCTCGCAACCTCGATCCCCAGCGTCGCGGCTGTTGCGTAGCCAATGCTCCCGTAATATATCTGTGCGATGAACTGCGTCCGAGGCGGGAACTTGATATCGCACAGCCCGAAGACGGATGTTCCCGTCTCGCCGACGATGATGTCGCCGGGCTTCAGAAAGGCTTCGATCTGCGGCCAGAGCCATGACTGCGTGATATGGCTTGCATCTTCATCTAGAGGCGTACGTGGGGGCGGAAGAACGGCTTGCGGGATGTTATAGCGTAGGGATGGGGGAATGGTGGCGACGAGGGCACCAAGGAGGGGCTTTATGCTTATGTTGGGATACTCTTTGCCGAAGATGATAACGGAGTGTGGGTTGATGTGTATTGTCTTGCTCTCGTCGATGCGCCGGCTGAAGCCGCCCGAATTCGTGTCTGCAGGTAGATACCCCAACGTGAGCATTAGGTCTGCGGATTCAGCTGCTTCGCGCACACCAGGGGTTCCTACTGCGCCGTTCCAGACGCCGATGTAGTGGGGTGAGGTTTCGTCGATTATGCCTTTGCCCATGTTTGCGGAGAAGAAAGGCACACCGAGGATATCTATGAGTTGTTGGGTCTCCGAAACGGCGTTGAATCGTTGGACCAATGCGTCGATGATAATGCTTGGGTGTTTGGAGGCATTTAGGGCAGTAATGATGGCGTCCACTGCGGTTTCTTGGGCTTTGTTATCGACATGTGGAGAGGTATCGATTGGTGTGTTGAGAAGACTGGCGTTGACTTCCTCCGCGGACAGGTCGAGAGGAAGGAAGATGTAGACCGGACCAGATTTGATGAAGCACTCTCGTATAACGCGATCGATTTCAGCAGGCGCGGACTTGACGTCCCATAGCTCAGCGGCAGCGAACCGTACCGGCTCCGAGCATCTGTTGTAGGTTTGATGGTCAGGTTTGCGTCCAATTGAGTGATGAATCATCATATTGTTGCTCTGCATTGCACGGGTGGTTTGGCCAACGACATGTATCATCTTGACATGCTCTGACATTGCGCCGGCCACAGCGTTGAGGGCGCTGAGCTCGCCTACGCCATGTGTGGTGACAAAGCATCCCGGTGCACCTTTAACTCTGGCATAACCATCGGCTGCATATGCTGCGTTAAGCTCATTTTGGTTGGTTATGAACTTGAGACCGGCAGTGTGGTAGATGGAATCGAGAAATTGCAGGTTGAAGTCACCTGCGGCTTGTTAGACGGATTGCACAACTGCAGCTTGAATCAGACTACCTGGTACACCAAAGATTGTGTCAACGCCAACCTGGTGGAGTCGTTCCCACATGTACTGCCCAAGGGTGATCTTCTCGGATGGTGAGTCGGCCATGTTCCTCCTTCCGGTCAATCTGTTGGTTTTCGAGATGCTACGGTCTTGAAAGGAGGTGCTGAGTTGAAGTGTCGAAAGATATTAGCCTGTGTAGTGTCAGTACATTATCTGAGTAAGCTTGACATGATTTTGCTATGTCGGTACCAATGATAGTATCAACCAATATTCATGTAGTGGTTGGAAGACTTACTCTGCTTCAATGACGAAAAGGATATACTCTACTCAAGCAACAACCTTTTTCCATCAACTTCATACAAATGACAATATACTCAACGGTATGACTGTAGGGCGTGTTGCGTTGTGTTGCAAGGCGTCGAGTACCTCCCGCGTATCACAGCCTCGGCCCAATGAGATATGTGGGGCAAAAGGGCGATGCGGGGGGATGTGAGCTTCGGAACATAAGCCGCTTTTCGGAAGGAGGTCACGCATGCTAACAGTAGATGCACGGGCTGCAAGTACACGCGCGTATATATGTTGTGGCACGTAGCCTTGTTAAAACGTTTGTCAATTCGGTTTTGAAAGCTAGACTGAAGCGCTCTCTTCTGTCGACCCGTTGAGCTTGCCCTCCTGTGCATCCGCAAACGTCGCCATCTTGAAATCATATGGCAGCTCGAAGTCTGCGTTGGGGTCGCCCTTGAAGGGCTTGAAATCTACCAGCAGCGAGTCCTTGACGGCGAACACAGCGTCGTCTTCAATGTATTCGCTGCTGCGGTCAAAGATTTGTGTAACAATTGGCTTGTGGCCTGCGGCTCTGAGCTGTATACCAAAGTCAGTCCTGTGAAACCAAGAATGAAACAAGAGGCAACCATGCTTACAAGGAAGTGGATATGTGCCGGCCTGTACGGATGCCTGTCCAATGCCTGTAGCACCTTGCCCGCCGGTCCATCAAACGGAATGGGGTAAGGCACAGGTCTGAGGCAGTAGAAACTGTACTTCCCGTCCTTGCCTGTAGTGAATGTTCCTCTCAAATTCATCTCCGGCTGATCTGGATCCTGCTGCTCGTACAGCCCATTGGGGGCTGTATGCCAAACATCGATTACGGCGCCCTCGATAGGATTGCCGGTCTTGAAGTCCGTTACTGTGCCGTGCATCCATGTGCGATCTCCGTCCTCGTGAACGCCTTGCACGATGTTAGCCCCCATCTCCAGCTTTGGGGCATCGTGTCTGTAGAAGGGGCCGAGGATGGCGGTTGCGGTGGGCTCGTCGGCCGCGTCCGTTGCGAGTTTGTATGTGATTTCGTCGACAAGGGATTCGAGGCCGAGAACGTCGCAGAGCAGTTGACCCTCATTGCGCTTATTGTCAGACATACGGCCGGCTTCGTTCATCTAGGTTTATCAGCATTGTAAGCTTAGACGTACTACTGAAGCTCTCACCAGCTCAACCCCCATCATCCACTCGTCCACGGTGAGCTCATTTTCCCGTGCAAAATCGTGCAGGTGCTTGATCAGGCTGTGTGTGAGCTGCTTAATGCGGGGATTGACATTTTGCCCTGTCGCGGCGAGAACTTGTTGTGTGAAGTTGGGGTTGAACTTGTGCGCTTTGCTGTCCTGCACTGCTGCTGCCGGCATTGTGTCTGCTGCAATATTCGGAACAAATATTGGAAGGTTTCAGAAGCTGCGCAGCAATTAGTTATGTGTGAGATTAGTAGGAGATCAAAGACGCCATGTGCGGCCATTCAAGGCAACTTTAAATGGTCTGCTCCGTTTGAGCTGGCCAAGCTGTCTTGCCAGACACGAGTGGAGTGTGGGGCAGAAGCTAACGTGAGAAGCCCGCTTGAGTATGTGGAAGAGGGAGCACCCGGAACTTGGTGCATTATCCGAATGAGAGCATCCGATAACCAATGATCACGGGCTTGAAGATCAGCAACGGGCAGAACTCGCCTATAAACGTCCCTGCAGATGAAGAACGAACTCGAGGCTGAAGAGCTATGAGTAGTGTAAGTGACCCCGGAGTGGTAGACTGGGTACGGCAACTGCTTGGTATCTAGGGTTCACGGGTATCGTACTTGTATTGAATGGCTTGTGTGGTCCTAAATCAAATGCCTTCTTACTAGAGCACCACTTTTCAGGCTCTTATATCGTTCGAGCTCACATCCGATAGTAGTCGTGTCTGCACATGCTCCACCAACTACGCAACGGATCCTCCCATAGCCAAGGTTTTCGGATAGTGATGCAACCCAAACCTCAATTACCAATCTTGATCATTCGTGCGGAATAACTCCATAATCCATGCCTATACAATGTAGTCTTACGAACTTCGACCTCCTCAATCACTATCGTCGTCCACACGTGCGCGCTTCGTCGAACGTTCTTCGGAGAGATCTGTCATACCATAGCGTTTTTCACCGCTCTTCGACTCTCCTTTGACCTCGTTGATCATTGCATTGATGTTGAACGGGTCATCGGTATCCTTCTCGAACTGAACCGGACCATCTCTCTGCTCCTGCAGATCAGCGCCCTTGAACCCCTTGCCTGCTTTGCCCAGGACATCAAACTTGCTCGACTTGGTGATTCGATCGTATGTCTGGCCCTCGTCTTCTCCGTCATCTTGCTGTATGGACGGCCGGTAGATGCTGCTAATTGCGTCCTGGGCGGCGAACAGTGGCTTGTCGTAATGGTTGTCTTCGTTGATGCCGGCATTGAACCCACTAGATTGGTTGAATAATCGTGCATCGTACATCGACTCTCCGCTTTGTGTGGGCTTCGCAAGACCAAGCGCAACCTTCTCTGAGATGTCTCGATTCTGTTCCCGAGCAAGCATCTGGATCTTGCGCTCGGTGCCCATCTTCGCCTGTCGCAGCTCGCGCTGGAAGTCCTCGCGACGCTCCTTCCTTGCTTCCTGTCGCTTGAGGACCTCCTCACGCTCCGAGTCTGATTCTGAGTCGCTGTAAGAGCGGCGGCGTCCAGCGTTTGCGCGCTCCTCACGGGCTTGCTTGGCCAGGTTTCGTAGATGTTCTTCTTTTTGCAACTTCTCCTTCTCCGCCAGCCTTTGTTGCATGATCGCACGCTGTTTGACTTCCTCTCGAGCATGCCTGTCGGCAGCCTGCAACGCCTCGCCGAACTGTGCAAACTTGTCGTTGATTGTTATGTCCTGCAGGCCTCGTCCGTCTGCTGCCAGACGCTTGTCCAAAGGCACTGTGTAACCTTTGGGGTTCTTCCAGTTACTAATTGGTGGTGGGATCTTCCACATTTCTTGGTCTTCGGCGGTCAGCTTGCGAGGCGGCGAATGGAGAACTGGAGGCGGAGGGGATGGTGGGCCGCGAGGAATGCGCTTGTGCTTGAACTTTGGCGGCTCCATAGGGTCAATCTGTCGCTGCTGAATCTTGAATATGCGGGTCTTGCCCTGTGCTTCTCCCATCTGCGCAGTCGGTGTGTATCGCACGAACGTAGGCTCGTCGTCCTTGCGACCCTGAACGTTCTTAGGTTTCTGCGCAGCGGTCTGCCCTTGAACAAGTGCCATGAGCGCTGCTTCCGTTTTCGCCTTGGTAGCCTGTACAACCTCCTGGCTCGGGCGATCAAGGTCTAGCTCGCCGGCATTTGCCTGTTGTCGCAGCGGAATCAGGTCCTTGAAGCTGGCCTGTACGATCCTGTTTTCGCCGTGCCCTCTTCTCGCAATTTCATCGTACTTTGTCTTTCCCTCGGCGTCTACTCGACGTGTGAGCGCGTTCGATGTGGAGGGCTGGCCCTTCTTCCCCATGTCGAGTGGGTATTGCGCAACGTGAACCTCGGGAAATGCGCCTCCATCGCCAAAGTCTTCAGCTGTGCGCGGTCGCCAGCTTTGTCTGCTGCCATACGGAGGCGGTCCATTTTGCCGCCTCGCGACTTGTGTTTCGTACTGCTCA
The DNA here is from genome assembly GCA_021642125.1 of Nothophoma quercina. Taxonomy (NCBI): domain Eukaryota; kingdom Fungi; phylum Ascomycota; class Dothideomycetes; order Pleosporales; family Didymellaceae; genus Nothophoma; species Nothophoma quercina. The sequence goes on along the minus strand of JAKIXB010000044.1, from coordinate 73,456 downwards.
GAGCTCAGCACGCGTGTGCTGCGCGTCAACTCCTCCTCTTCGCCAGTATATTTTGGCTTCGGCAGCGACTTCGAAAGAGCGGCGACGGACATGGTGGAGGGTGAAGGTTGAGGTATGTGTGGAGTTGGGCGATCCAGAGGATCTTGGTTTGATGGTGTCGAGCAAAAGTTCACTCACCAAAGGTGTCAGAGCGCTAGGCAATTCGGGCGGAGGCCGTCCGCTCCGCACTGATCCATGGATTCACACTCGACACCAACCACCAGAGGTACTTATTCTATGCTTCTTTCCACTTTAACGTTTCCACTCTTTCCTGCTCCTTTTCTTTCCTCGTGTGTTACCCGATTGTTCGACAAGATCTAGTTGAACACTGATGCATGCCTTTGACAGCACCTGTTCAAGGTTGTATGCTCAACTCTGATCAACTACAACGCAATGCTCGCCGACACAAAACTTGACAAACTCCCACCATCCGTATCTAATCATTTCAAGCATGCAATCACATGTCTTTCTTTTTCAACTGAACACCTCATCAGGCGATATTACGGTTTAATGTTTCGAGTCCTGTCATCCATGTCAAATTGTGGGGAAATCCGCTTCCTCGAAATTGTGAGGCTGGGTCAATAGCGTGTTGCCCCTGATAGCAGTCCAGACGGCTGGAGAAGTCAAGGTATCATGGCATTCGCAAAGTCGATGTTGTGCAACTATCACATCGTATTCGACTGCATGTCACTTGCATATCCCTTTGGCGACCGCTCAACGCCTGCCAGTAGTTAGCTCACGGCTAGAGTTGTGCTCTCTCGTGCACCAGGTGGTCCGGACCGTGCCTCTAACGAAGGATTCGGCCCTCCTTGACGAACGACCCACTGTCCATGTCGCGGAGTCGCGAAGCAGGAAACACCAATTCACACTCTGTAGAACTTCTAAAAAGATACTATTTCTGTCGCGAGCGTGTCGCAAGCATGACGCGCGCTATATCGATTTTGTAACTGTACAGCGCTGAACCCTGCAGCCGCCAGCGAATTCACCGGCGCACTTCCTTGCAGCCATGCCGGCCGTCTCTCGACTCCCGTCGCAGTCGAATGCGCGACAATCTGACATGCAAACAAACGCACAAACACCGCCCGCCAAACACAAACGCTTCGCGTCGCTGTTGCGCCTGCCCTCTTCGTCGTACAAGAAAGACAAGGACAAGGAAACTCCCCCAGCTTCCTCTCCACGTTCGCGACGCGCGACAACAAACCCCACCACGCCCACAGCACCTGCGCAGAACGCGCCCTCAGCTTCACCGTCCTACTTCTCCCCACAGCCCGGCTCGTCCGGCTCAGGTACCGACTTGCGCTCGCCTGGAAGCAAGAGACCGCCTGCCTCGTTCAGTGGCCATGGGTAAATATGCTTTGCGCCATTGCGTCCAATGTTTGGTACTAACAACAGCATAGTAAGCAACTATCTTGTAGCCCGCAATTAGCAGCCCAGCAACCCCTCAGCACCTCGACACTACCAGAATGAAGTTGTAATGCACTATTCGACTGTTCACCCAAGCTCTCGCCAATTGGCGTTCCCAGTGCTCTGGGACATGGCTGACCGTATCCGCTTCCAGGCATAGACAATTCACGAGGACCGCCCGTCACCTTGATCACACGAGGAAACTCCGACTACGCACGCAAGAAGGTCCCTGCCACAACCCCGACTCAGCCCCAACGCACCCCATCTTCAGGGCTCCCAATGCCAATCGCCGGGTTGGGCCGGCCAGACGACGACGACTCAGACGACTCGAGCGCAAGCGAAGCAACCGCATCAATACCTCAAGCGAGCAAACCAATGCTGTCGCGACAGAGCACAGTGACCAGCGTACGGTCTTCGCGGCACGTAGCTGGCTCGAGAGAGTCTTCTGACTTCGACGATATCCGCAGTGGACACACTGGGCGCGGAACAAAGAGAACGGTATCAGGTACCGAGAGTGAGGATCTCTTCATGAACATCGCCGAAGATAATGCGCCTAGACAGCGCGCAATAGACGCTGCAGCACGGCAGGACCGGCTGCGCTCGCGCATTGCCAGAGTGAACAACCGTCATTCGACGCCGTCTGGTCTGCAGTCTTCCTCCCCCGTACATGCTATCTCCGCCTATAGCACACCCACTACCAGCCGCATACCCTTCACCTCCTCCACGGACCCCAAATCTAGCGCACTGCCTCGCCGAGCCACAGCCCTGCCTACTCCATCCAGAGCCACATATCAGTCGCCCTTATCGCCAAACAACCCAAATGAAACGCACCGTACACGTTTGCCCGAGCTCAATCCCAAAGCTTCATTCTCCTCCAGAAGAGACGCTGAGCTATCACCGAGCGAATTCCTTGCGTCAATGCGACGGCCATCTGTTCCAGATGCGGTACAGACTCCTCCTAAACGTGCAAACACACACGCATACCGCCCTTCGAATCTGAACTATACAACTACGCGCAATGAGCCGAAAACGCCACAAGCCGAGACACGACAAGAGGGCTCCTCGTATCATGACGGCACAGAGTCACATGGTTCGACGGGGCCAGCAGCTTCAGTATGGGACGAATTAGATGAGCTGAAAACAAGGATCAAGAAGATTGAGCTGGGCGGCGGCAAGACTCCTGCGACCTCAAATGCTGCCGTTGCACAAGCCTCCGCTGAGAGACCGCGAACCGCCAACACATCAGCTACCACAGTCTCTTCTTCTCCACAGCAAAAGCGCAAACCAAGCGCATCTCCATCAGAGTCCACAGTCGATGCACCTTCAACCAAGGTTCACCCTCTACTTAGAGACGCCTTAGCCAAAGCAAAGCAGCACACGACACACTCGGTATATCGTGTGCTCGAGAACACAGCGGTAGAGGCCATTGCACTAGCAGAGATGGCTGGAAGTACAGGCATGCTGAGCTCTGCTGTATCGGTCTACAGCGGTGCTGGAGCAGCTGATCGACAGGTCCGCCGCAAAGCTGACAACATCTGTCGCAGTCTGACGGAGCTGTGTATAGCATTGTGCGATACAAAGCCAAGTCTTGCGAGTCCTGCGATGCGCTCATCTGCGGCTGCTGTTGCACGAAGGCCGAGTGTACAGGTCAACGGCGAATCACCAAAAACAGCAAAAGACAGCGAGGAGACTGGCAGTGTCGTCTCGTTTGCCTCAAATATTAGTCCTAGTCGAGCATTGGAGCGCATTGAAGCCCGTAGGACAAGCATGCTTGCAGCGTCAACAAGTAGACGCGAATCTACTCACGAGGCGAATACTACATCTGACGCTGTTGCCGCCTCACGCATGCAACGAGCGGGTACGAGTCTCGCTCGCACTCGACGAGAATCAAACACGGATGCAGAAGAAGATGAGGACGATACCCTACGGGCGCCATCTCGCGCAATGACCGACTTCAGGCAGCTTCGAAATACCACCAACAACACCAGTACCTTCGACTTTACCCACACCAACGCCAGAAATTTCGAGAAGAACAAGCACCATAGCAGAACTTATACATCGCAGGAGCCGATGCCTGAGCTACAGCCATCACCTAAGTTCCAACCTACTACTGGCATTCGACGGCCAACTGTAACAGGCGTGCCGAATGAGAACACCCTTCTCTTCAGAGACAGCCCGCGCCGCTTCAACTTCGACCGTCAGAGTTCACCAGCCGTCGAAAAGCAGACAGCCAATGCTCTCCGTGAGCGACTGCAGCTCGGCGCAAACCGCACCAACCTGAATCGCAACTCGATTGGCACGACAGCAGATCTGACGCGCACTGCGAGCTTAGGCAGAACAAGGATGAGAGGAGCAAGTACTGGAGAGTGAGCAGACGGAGAATTGCATAACATCTGTTTGAGCGTTTCTGACGATTGTAACGATATATACCCAGTCTGCTGTCCGGACGTCGCGTTACTATGCATTATGCGGTACGCACATCGCGAGTGCCGGAACGATGCGCTACAGTACTGCGAGTCCAGCGGCGGCGATGAGATTGACGAAATGCAATGATGTACTTCAGCATTTGTTGACATTTTGGAGGAACGAGACGTGTTTCGAAGCAGCGACGGTCTGGTGTTGACCCTTGGGGAATTTTCTTCGGCGCAGCATGTAGCATTTCAGCAAGCGTTACGGTTGTATAGATACCTAACGACAAGGAGTCGATGAAGCGAGACAGCTTCCTGTATCAGTACGCACCATGAGAAGTATAGTAACTTCCAATCCAACCCTCAATACTACGTGTTTCCACCAAGTGTGTTCGATTACTCATACATCAATTCAAATCCAGCTGCTGCCCTTGCATGTGACAGACCCTCGATCCGCGCGATCTCTTCCCAGCTTCCGCAACAACACACCAAGAACCTGCAGGACTAATTACCTGCGCCACACCTCGACAAGACGCCGCCTGTTGCTAGTGGACGATTTGAACGTTGACGCGACGTTGGCTCTGTGGAAACTTGATCTGGCTCGCTTGATCTTGCGTGCACGCGGGATGATCACTGGGCCTAGCCCGGATGACGTATGCGTGCGACAACCACACACCAAGCACGACCCCTGTCACTAACGCCAACCGCTGGCGTGGGCCATGATCCTGGGCTGGTGATCGCGGATGAGATCACTGGGGGATGACGAGCTGGAATGAGGGTCTGATCGTGGTGGAGGTATATATTGCTGCAGCCTGCAATGTACTGATCTCTATTGACTCTCCCTGTATCAAAATACCGTTACTATCATCGTTCCATTATTGTGACTTCTACCTCTAAAGAACGATACCGACAAGATGGCAAACAACAACCAGAACGCCGCGAACAAGACCTACAAGGAGCAAGCCGGCGAGTTCTACAATCGCCAGTATGACAACTGGGTTCCTTGGATCGAGGACAAGTACCTAGCCTGGTTCACAAAAGATAACAAGGCTTCGTATGCCACAAAGCGTATGTCTCCCACCATCCAGCCTCATCTTGTCCCTTCTCCTCCAACCTAGCCATACCCTTAACATCACACCATACCACATTCCACCCTCCCCAGCCAATTCACACACACTAACGCTCTATCCAGAGAACCTCGACAAAACCAAAGTAACAGGCGTCTCGCAAGTCGACAACCTCCAAGACGGCGTCAACGACCTTGTCTCAGGCCAAGTCGGCAAAGGCGGCCTCGCGCAACCCATCGGCGATGCGTTCTCCAAGGAGGGCATCAACCGCGCCGAGCGCGGCGGCAAGGATGAGAACGGCAACCCCATCGAGAGCCAGGGCCCACTCGGTGGATATGGACAGGGCGCTGTGGATGGAGTGAAGGGCGGTGCTGGCGCGGTTGGAGGCGGTGTGCAAAATGTGGGGAGTAGTGTTACGGGGGGTGCGAAGAATGCCGGCGGGTACCTGGGCGGATTGTGGGGTGGGAAGAAGGAGGGTGAGCAGAAGAAGTAAGCGGACGGACACACGGCATGGATTGTGTTGTTGGGGTACTGCTATGATTGATGATTGCTGGGTGGATGTTGAGTTGGGGATGATACATGATACCACGTTAAGACTTTGTCAAGTCTTTCTGAGAGCAAATTGCAACTATTGTTACCTTTAGGGTACTGTTCTGTGTAATACGTCTTCATCGATTCGGCTGACGTTAGATAGCAACCTGACTGAGGAGAGAACCTTGTCGCTTCCTGTCATTGTTCACATGCTCACTACAGCAGACGGCTGTACCTACATATGATACTACTTTGTCGCCCAAGTGTGACCGGACGGACCTTGGCCCAGCGTAGACATGATTTCACCTCCAGGTCCGTTCGTTGGGGTCACCGTATTAAACATGCACAATGCTATGACTTCCTTCCTAAGGTGACTTACATTCATCTAGACGTCAGCAGGAGGGTTTCTCACCATATGCCTCCGTTTGCACTTTCTAATGCGCTTTTACCTACAGCACACGAGTCGCACTGTGGCATATATATTGACAACCCGCACAATGCGAGTGTACTTTGACACCTTGTCACCACTTCCACTCTCCGTCGCCTACAATTCACCGCCATCATCGTTCCCTTCAGCTGCTACCCGGATTAGCTGTTTCCTCTGTTCTTTCCTAATTTAGGCACGGGTCTCACAATCTACGCGTTACTTCACGTTCCATCAGCCTTGTTAGCTGCGCACGATACCGAATACGATGATCTCTTTGCGAGCGAACACGCCTAATTTCATCCCTACGATCTCCGTACCTTTGCCCCAGCGGCAACATCCAAAGACCACCGCCGATGACTGGGCGTACCACCTTGGATGCACCTGCCCGCCATGTAATAGAGATGGTGGGTCCGGATCATGGATACCTGGGCGTGGATATGTAGGAGAAGAAGTGTCCACGACCACCATCATAGAATGTCAGGATCAGATTGCTACCTCGTTCACGGTACCTGTGGGCCAAACTACACCTACAAAAATGACGCCATCTGAGGCTCCGGCAGCCCCTGAGTTCACTGTGCAGCTGCAGTCTGAAGCGAGAGAAGAGCAAGCTGTCGACCGCAACGGCGAAATCAAATTGCCCCTCTTGGACCGACTTCGCATGAACGCCGCACGCCGCACGCAGCACATGGCCAAATATCTCCGATTGCCCACAGCAGGAGCAGGAGGAAGTCGTGCAAGGATCGCCGAAAGAGCAAGCAGGAGGTTGCTGCCGAGACTGGAGGCGCGAAGAGTGACCAAGATGAGTCGGTTGTGATCCAGAATGAGAGTGAAGACCTCTCGGCAGCTACAACGGGTACACAAGGAGAGGTCACATCAAGCGTTGTGAAGGATGTCGCCACGACGGCAAATAAATCTGCAGTTGCCAATGAACAGGCTGGAGACAGCCAACCAGCAACTCAGCTACATGTTGCGCGCACATTAAAGCTGATCGATGAGCACGGCGAAGACATCCGCAACTGGCCTCTAGCTGTGCGCTCATGTCTTGATCCTGCAACGACTATCACATTGCGGATCTGCTCTCGAGGGCCCAAGGAGCCAACGGAAGACGTTGCAATTCCAAAGTGGCCTCTAATGGTCATCTCCCCTCTCATTCAGCTGCGTCTTCAAAAGCGTCCGACGACAAAAGTGATGGAAATCGCAGCATCGCAAGCGACACTTACCGCAGTCCAAACACTCGCGCATTGGCTGACGATGATCTGCTCAAACGAGAATGCTGACGATATTCCAATTCCCGATATGTCTAAGTCATGGCAGCTTGCGCTAGATTTGCGAAAGACTGCGATTTCGCTCGAGATGGAGGCATACATTCAGCAAATCGTGGAGAAATTTATGAACTGTATATCTGGTCGGTACCTTGATTTTGCCCTGGCAGGGGTGGTCATCGACGCAGCGATGACTAAAAACGACGAGCTCCTCATCAGCTATGCCAATCACTTGGCGCATATGGCACGTTATGTGCTGACTAGTGAGGAGATGGGGGTGTTCGAATCGGAGTGGGCGAAAGAAGATTGGGCTCCACTGCGGGATGCAGTACAGGAGGAGTGTGTGAAGAGGATTCGCCTCTTGATCTGAGAGGACATTAGCTTGCATCGAGTACTCCAGCAACTACAACCGTATTTTGCGTTATTTGTTTCCTGCGCACGCAGTCAAAGAAAATAACGATGCAATGTAACATAAGGCACGACTCATGATCATAGTGTCCCTGCTCAACTCAGATCACATGCATTAACGGTCACAAGATTGAACTGCTCCTGGGTCCTCTTTCGAGTGCACCTGAGATCTCATTGCATGCCTAAAATTTGACATTCATTTTGCAAGTGTCCAAACAGGCGTTTTCTTGTGAACAAAGGACGGCTTCCATTTTGAAGTCCAGGCTACTCCTAAACCAGCCAGCTCTACGGAGAGTACGGGCTGTGCGTGAAAGACCACAATCAATCTACAACACCGTTGTTGAGACCAAAGCCCTCTCTGGAAATGAGACAAAGAGGATAGCAAGTTTGTGGAATCGCATTCGAAGCTTGCTGCTACTGTAGAGCAACTGCTCATAGAGCTTACGGATGAGAGGAGATTGAACTCAAGAGAAGAAGTGAGACACGTGTGGCCTTTGCTTCGCGGGTGGATGTTCACGAGACTCAGTACTGTGAGGGTAGCAGCAGTCAACAAGATGGTGCGAGTGATTGAACCCCATACAAGAGGAGAGTAGTGCTGTCTGTAAGAGTCAAATGTACACAATGTGTCGAGAGCCAGTATGTGGGTTCTTCTTTGACCGGCCCTGACCATCGAATCTGTACGCGATAGCATGGGGTTTGAAGGTCGTCAAACACAGAGAGAGGTTTTGGAAGACGCAACTGATTGCACAATCAGTGCTTCCTGCGTTCTTTGAAGCGTAGCAATCAGCCGCAACTCTACAAAGCTTATTGTTGCCGGCACCAAAGGAGTCCTCACCCTGCTCGAACTCATGTTCAAAGAGTGAAACTTACCGTATTCACAGTGTATCGGGCTTTCACACAATGTGAAGGCCTTCTATAACCAGGGTAAGCCCTCCCTCTCTCTTATATATACAGACCATAACTTCTTGTATACTCTTTACCATCCACCATCAACTGTCCTCCACATTTCAAATCTTACATATTCTCTACCACACTTCACAATCATCAACATGACTGCCACTACCGTTGCACCAGCTCCACAACTCGCTTTCCCTATTAAGGGCTACGGCAGCCACGCCGTCCAGACCAACAAGGCCACGCCTCCCAAGGTCACCCCCGAGATCCCAGCAGCAGAAGACCAGAACGCTATGTCGCCCGAGATGGAACGGTACATCCTAAATCTCAAGGATGTGCGTACTCCCGACCAACAAGAGCGCGCAGAGCTGCTCAAAGGCCCAACCATCGAGATCATCGTCGATGACCAGGTCGTTGACACAGTCCCGTTCCGCCTGTTCCTCGCCGTGTCTGCCAAGTTCCGCGAACTCTACGTCAAGCACGGCAAGACCGTCCCACGCGACATTCACTTCCATGACCTTGACAAGGACGCCGTCAAGCTCTTGATCCATTGGGTCAAGGAGACTTCTACGAAGAAGAAGTGCTTCTCTCTCAAGAAGTCACAGGACGGCAGCATCTCGAACGACCTGGCTCTGCTGCAAGCCGCAGACGGCATTGGCATGCGCCAGTACGTCAATAATGTTAGCAAGTACTGGTACAAGGTCATCGTCGAGCCTGATCGCATCCCAACCGTCGAGGATATGGGTGTTGTGGAGAAGTATCGTCCTGAGGCGGCCGACAATAAGCTGTTTAGGGCTGTCGCTCAGCGCGTTGCGCACTGCTTGGTCGACGAGACTGTAGATGCCGAGTACTACCAGACCTATGTTGCGCATCATTCCAAGCTCGCCGCTGCTGTCACGGAGTTCCGCGATGCGCTCGCCGACAAGAAGAAGGTGCGTCTGCAGCGTCAGGAGCAGCGTGCTACCGCCACGGCCGAGATGAAGGCAGCTGCTGCTCACGCTGCGTCGAAGACCGGCGAGTGCACCAACCGCAAGGTTCATCGTGCAGCAGCTATCGAGGCCATGAACGGCACCGGTGGCGTCAAGGTTGTCACTGCTGAGCAGGCTGCTTTCTTGATCCGTCGCTAGATGGCTCTTGTAACAGTAGGTGTTAGATAAGACCCTAATGGCATAAGTATAATTGGGCCAGCCGGCGTGCTGCGAATTCACTTGGTGAGACAGTTTCGTGGACCTCCTGACTGCAAAGTCGACTTCGTGTAGTTATTCAAACTCAATGGAACTTCTCTGAATCTTCGATGTTCAAATGCTCTGCGCGTGACGACGGGTTGCTGTTGATTGCTACTTTCAATTCGTTTCTTCTTGTCTTTGTGAAACGTCGTAGAGCAAACTCGCTTGTTCTGCTTTGTATATATGGCCCTAGTGTCGCATCTGTATATGTCTACCAATATCTACTCACACGGCTCAGTAGTCACACACAATGCGTGGTAACACGATCAGACCCGGGCATCGGTGGCCTGCTGACAAGCCGGACGTTCGTCACATGTCTCTCGCCGATCGACAACAACTAGAAGGTGACAGTCCTCTTGCAATCATTGCCGGCAATCAGTACGTATGCGCACTGCCAATCAAGGTGTTTCGCGCGATGTCAAAGCTGGAAGACGAGATCGACATGGATCACCGTAATGGACCAGCATTCTTCTTACCAGACATCGAAGGCTGGCCGATACAAGAAATTATTGCGTGGATCCAGCAACTCGTCAAGAAAGAGGGGTACGCACATCTCGATATCATGCGCGACAACAACGGCGAACTCTGTACGTTTCGCGATCTTTCTCTCGTTCGCGCAGGTAGATTGCTCGGCATGCAGCTGTACACCCATGAGATGTTCAACGTATACGTGAAGCACGTTCAAAGCGGCAGGGTCAGTTTTGAGGATGTCGATGTCATTGTTAGGCTCTCGCTGGAAAAAGAACGATCCACTCTTGCAACATCTGGGGGCCCGACTGGGCAGGATGATGCGCTGCGAAAATCCGAAAGAGATGTCTCCTTGGCTGGAAGAATTTGTGGAGGGTCATCCCTGGCTAAAGCGCTGGAATGTCGAGGAGCTCGATAGGCAGGACAGTCTTACTCAAGTGGAGGACCAGAGAGATGCTAAGGTCGAAAAGAAGAGCCGTAGTCGCCGAACAAGGAGATCGCGCAAGAACTGAGGAAGTTGTGGAAGCTAAACCTAGCGGTGGTTGACATGCTTACGGATTGTCAGCGTCTTGTCGGGAAATTCTGTGTACCTTAGTATGTCGGAACGTAATATTGTGCACCGTCGGATATGTTGATCTTGATTATGATCTCGTGCCACATTGCAGAGCTGAAGGCGCAATGAAATTCGCGGCCGTTGCTGACATCATTCGCGACGCTTTGGATTCTAAGCACAAAGTGGGGTCTTTTGGACTCTTGTCAGTGGACATAACTGTGGTAGTAGGTGAACATGCTTGTGTTGCTAATTTAGGTCTTCGCATCTGCGTTCACTCAGCACTTGGCTGTAGCGGCCAGTCGAACTCTCCTCACTACATTGACGTTCAAAGGGCTCCTGTCCTGGCCCGTCAGGGAGCATCGCCGCTCAGGGCAATCAGCTACAAGCTTCCTTCAACATCCAATCCTCCAGAAGGCCCATTATTGGGTTGATTCAAGAAGCCCTTCGGCTCTGATTAGCTTGGTTGCTGACGAGTTGTTTTCGAAGCCTGGAATATCCGCTCACCCTTATGACGGCTGGCTGAGTCATGATTTCGCCGAAGCTAGCATGGTCACGTCAAACCGCCTCACATGCGATTGACTCCTTACACGATCTTCAAATCTTCTCGAATTGAACAGTCATCTGGTAGTCTGACTTACTACGTGTCTGACATACCTATTCAGTCCTGCATACTATGGCCTATCCAACATGCCGAAAGCGTCGACGAATTGCTGGACCTGCAAGCGTGAGTTGCCTAATACCGATATTGATCTCAAATTGACCTTGTTGTAGAGCGCAAAGTCGGCTGTGACCGGACATTACCAGCTTGCAACAACTGCAAGAAGGGTCAACGTGTCTGTCAGGGGTACGGATTGCGACTTGCCTGGCCAGACAAGCAAGATGGTCGCCGCAAGCAGAAACGATACGAGGTGACCAATCGAGACGTCGTCACCAAATACTTATCCAATAAATCTGGCTGTCTCGCATTTCTCAATACGACGGTCGATGATCTAGATGGCTCAAAGGTATCTGTCCAGGACCTCATCAAGCGCGAGTTGGTCAGCGTCTTATCGAGCGTACCAGCGCCGATAAAGTCTATCTCGATTGGCGAGCAGGATGGGATGCTGTTGAATCACTGTGCGGCTCCTTTCTTTTTTGTTCACAATGACCTTGCTAACAGATTCAGACGATATGCAAATCGCTCGCATAACGACAACGATCGACGACGATTCCAATGGCTTCCGCCTAGCCCTGATACCAATGGCTCTCTCTTCATCTGACTTATCTGCACGCAGCATATTACACTCTACATTGGCTGTCGCTTGTTACCACCTAGGTCGCCCTGAAGAGGCGCTGGACTACAAGTTTCGCGCCATCAAAGACTTGAGCGACAGTTTCGCCAGTCTATCGATCGACAACGTGGATGTCGTGACAAAGACCAGACACTTTGCAGCTTCCATGATGCTTAATGTTTACGGCGTAAGTCTTGCTAGCTTCGAAGGGCATTGCAATCAGCTGACAGTGGCTAGGTCTTCGATGAGTCTGACACAGCATGGCACATGCATCTTGAAGGAGCCAAATCTGTCTATGACACGATACCCGAAACTGTGAAGTCGTCTGCTGGTTTTGAGTTCTTGAAGCCATGGTTCCAGTATCATTATGTCTTTAGTCAGTATACTTACCCTCCGCAAGTCGCCGATCGAGACATCGTGCTTCTTGATGCCACAGCAGATAATCGCAAGGTATGTTGCAACCAGACAAATTGGCGGGGAGTTCGAAGATTGACGCTCGCCAGATCATAGGAGTTCTAGGTTGCTCAGCCGAAGTGCTCCATCTGATAGGATGCACCAACCAGCTACGTGGGCTGCAGCCTCCAGCAAGCTCTGGCAGCAGTACAGGCAGCCGCTCATTGAGCCCTGACCTTGTACATCCACACGTTCTATCCCATATGGAGAACTGCCTTCTAAACTTGCAACAAGAGCTTCATGTCCAGCCCGGGTCGACATCGGGTAACATCGACACCGCTCGTATTACACTCACTGCAGAACTATACCGCATCGCCACCGTGCTATACTTCTACCAAACTGTCCCCACGACTTACACCCCTGTAATAGATATTCAGGATTTTGTTCACAGAGGCTTGAACATACTATGGAAGATAAAGGTTTGCAGCAGTCCTTGGCCACTCTTCATTCTAGCCTGCAGCGTCATCGCAGATGAGGATCGCATCCGCATCCTCGACCTGATAGAATTGAGCGGATCAAGCAGACGCATTGGCAATTATAGCATCATCACTGGGCTGGTGAAGGCTGTTTGGAAGAGGCAGGACTTGGCCACGAGTGAGAGGGCGAAGAGGAACGTTGACTGGAGGGACTTAATTGAAGAAGGTGGTTACATGCCATCTTTCATCTAACATATATGCCTAGTCTTACTAGCAAACCTTCAAGCAGCCTTTACCTTACTGTCCACGAATCTACCCAAACATGCTTCTCAACGCCCTCCCTGCCTCAGCGTTCACCGGATACACTGGATTCTCCCCTAGATATCTCAGCCTTTTTTCTCTATGCTCCCTTCTACCACTACTTTGCTCCAACTTCCACACCTGATCAATTTCTTTCTTGATATCTATCCACCTTCTCTCCGTCTTCTTCGCGATAGCCCTCGCTTCCGTCGCATACGGCGGACCTCTTGGATCTGCGCTCTTCCGCTCTTTTAGCCAGTACAAGTACGCTTCCTCACTTTCCCTCGCTGAATCTTTCATCAGGCCTGTTGGCGTATTCACTGGTCTTGTAGGTACGGATTCGTGGAAGCTGAGATCATCAGACATCTGTTGCTCAGATTGTAGATTGTTGTCGTTTGCCACATCACCCATCATGGCAACCAAAAGTGCCTTCGCTCTCTGTGTTGCCTGTTTGCCTGACCGTAACCTAATATCAGACAACAGCGGTTTGCTTGTTTCGATTTGGGGCCGGAGAGTTTGTTAGTGTGAAGAGTGTACGAGGTGGCGCTTTCATCTTTGGTCGAGGTCGCTGTCTGATCACAACAAGCACGTGAATAAATAAAACCGGAATCTGCAAAGCAGGGTTATGATCATCACAGTCGTTTCATTCGTAAGTTTCCACCGCTACAGTGCGTATCTTGAAGTACTTTAGTACTACGAAGTAAGTAATCCACCAGTCCGAACCGTTTCCCCTTCCAGGCAACCAGAAACGCGTCTAGTACACGTAGAAATTGATGGCCTCGTTGTTCTGGGTGCGAATCTTCCTGTTGTCCCTCATCAAGATGAACCTCAGCGTCCAGGCGCAAGCAACGACACCAGCCGAGAAACCAACACTGGCCCACATAGCCATCGCAAAACGGGGCTTACTTGTGTCAGGCCAGAGATAAGGCGTGTACACAAAGGACAGATTGCCCAATGTGTTCGCGATAGCAATGGCAACAGCCTTCTTCTCATCGGTCTGACCCAGGACGGAAGCCGTCCATGACAGATTGATGTTGTTCACACCGTACGTCGCACCAACGAACAAGATCATAGCAAAGTAGCGAGCGCCAGTGTTCAGTGTCAGAGTACCAATCATGAAACCGACGATCGCGACAGTCTTGGACAAGGTGATGTGCCAGGTGCGCTCGTTGAAGCGTCCGCTGGACCACGAGACGGCGACGGAGGCGAAGGCTGAAAGAAGGTATGGCGGACACGTGAGCACAAGAGTGATGGTTCGGTTGAAACCGAGGGTCTAGGATAAGTCAGCGTTTGTTCGGAAACGCCAAACTGCAACAACATACCTGGACAACGGTGGGCAGGAAGTTCTTGAACCCGTTGGCGCTGAGACTAATTACAAATATCAGGATAGTGTTCAAAACGTTCTGTCATTGTAAGTACTTACTGGAGATTCTGCATGAGTGCGAAGATCCACATGCGGTAGTCGGTGCAGGCTTCACGGAGACCTTTCCAGACGCTCACTTTGTCTTTCTTCTCAGTGGTATCAAAGGCAATCCTGCTGTGGGCCAGTTCGCGCTCCTCCTGTGTGAGCCATCGAGTTTCAAGAGGTGCATTTGGGAGCATAAAAAATGCGAGAACAGCGACACCAACTGCAATCCACGTTAGCTGTAAACACGTCTTGCGATTGTGCAACTTACCGGTGATCACGCCTTGGATGATGAAAAGCCAGCGCCAGCCCTCAAGGCCATGTTTGCCCTCCATTCCCGAAAAGACCGGTGCCGCGATCAGACCGGAGAAAGCACTGGCAAGAAGATTGCCCGTGTAGAAGACTGACATGCGCGTGGCGCTCTCCTTGCGAGTGTAGAACATGGAGATCAAGTAAACTCCTCCAGGGTAGAACGGCGCTTCGGTGATACCGAGGATGAAACGGCACGCAAGCATGCCCTTGTAGTCCTTCACGACCGCCATCAAAGTGGACACAACAGCCCATGCCATCATCCAGCCAGACATGTACCAGGATGGCTTGATCCTGTTGAGAAGCATGTTCGACGGCACTTGACCGACTAAGTATCTGTAGGGTGTCAGAAGAGATTGAACTGTGGAAAATGAGCAACTTACCCGACGAAGAAGATCGAGACGCAAGTGTTGTATTGTACTCCCGTGAGCTTAAGGTCTTTGTCCATATTGTCAATTTTGCCGTTTACAATCGCGTTGCGATCCAGGAAGTTCAAGAAGTACATCAGCCATAGTATGGGCTGCTATCGTTAGCTTACGACCTTCAGTTCGCTGGCTTACGTACCATCATCCATCGGTCGAGCTTCTTGACCAAAGCGATTTCAGCAGGGCTCTTGACGAGAGCAGCTCCGAACTTGTCAAGCTCTTCGTGTTGGGGCTTGAGAGGCTGATCGTTGACACTGATGGTGTCGATGTGCTCTGTCGAGTTCTTGGTCTTGGTCTGGTCTGTCATGATGGCTCTCGAGATGGGAAAGTCAATGCTCAGGGCGCCGTGTTCTACTAAGCTCTCGACATCAGATAGTCTTTTATAGCAGCTTTGCCAAGCGCTGTATCTCAACTGGTTTGTGGAGTTTCATGCGGGGTATCTCGACCCCGTGGGGTATGGCGCATCTGCGGGCGTACTGATATGCAGGATGGCCATGGTGATCATCCTTCGCTTCAGCGGGGGGAGGGAAGGAGGCACGAATCTTGCACGCAACGTTGCGCTAAAGGCAGGCGCACTATCAGTGACCAGATGAGCTGAGCGTTGAAGTTGTCTTGATCAAGCGATCGCCTGTCGGATGTCTTTTCCAGATGACTTTTGATGGATAAGATTGGTGGTAAATCTACAAGCCTCCGGATAACGTCATGCGGCTCTGGAAAACGACTCCGAGGCTGTCGGTCGTCATTAGCGCCGCCTCAGGATACCTTCTCCGTCTTTACCCCAAGGTTTTGTCAGCCACCTCCGCATAAAGTATGCCTTGGTACACAATGCTGGGCTCTACATCGCATCAATCTGAGCAGCCTTTGGTGAGCGAAGAAGCAACAATGTCTCGAACCCAGACTTTCACGGCGACCGAAGAAACGCCGAGACGCACGCTCCTGCCCGCTCACGACTCTAAGATATACACCATAGACGAGTTAATACAGCGTCGTGCATCAGAATTATGCGATTCACCGCTCATTGGCTATCCCAAGAAAGGTGTTACGGATTACGAAGACCACTCAGCTCTTGCGCTGAACAAATACGCCGATGCAGCTGCAGAAGCCTTGCAACGGAGGGGTCTCAAGAAAGTGGTAAGTACAAGAAATGTCCAGGCGAAGCTTCGCTGACTAGTTACAAGGATGCTTCTCTTGACAAGGCCCCTGTCGTAGGCATTCTCGCCCACTCTGGGCTACCCTTCATTATTACATTGCTGGGTTTAAGTAGACTTGGCTACGCAAGCCTATTGTTGTCGACCAGGCTGGCTGCCCCAGCCCTGATTCGCCTGCTTGAGTTGGCCGAGTGCAATACTCTCCTGACAACTTCGCATTTCCACTCAGTATTGGAAGAAGTCAAGAGTGAGCAAGGCACTACTGTGCTCGAGCTGCTGAAGCATGAAGAGTACTATGGCGTGGACGCGCCTGCTTTCCACCGTACCTACGATCCACACAAGGAAACCACGAAGAACATCGTTATCATCCACTCTTCAGGGTCTACCGGTCTACCGAAGCCCATCTATCTTACCAACCGCAGCTGCATCGCCGCGTTTTCGACAAACCTGGACAGAAAGGCATTGATGACACAACCTCTGTTTCACAGCTTCGGTTTCTACGAGACCTTCCGATCAATCTATTCGGGCAAGCCAATGTACTACTTCAACTATGCCTTCCCTTTAACAAAGCAGAACATCACAGCAACATTGGAAGCAGTCAGGCCGGACCTACTCTTCTGCGTTCCCTATGTACTCAAGCTCCTCGGCGAGTCAGAAGAGGGGATTAAATCACTTGCGAAGATTGACCTCGTCATGTACGGTGGTAGTGCCTGTCCTGACGACCTCGGAGACATGTTGGTCAAGAACGGCGTGAACCTCGTAGCGAACTATGGCGCTACTGAGACGGGAAGACTGTCGACCTCCGTGCGCCCAGCTGGGGATCACGCTTGGAACTACCTTCGCATCCTGCCTGAGGTCAAGCAATACGTGTTGATGGATGAGATTGCCCCAGGCATTTTCGAATGTGTCGCTCTTGACGGCTTGCGATCCAAGAATACCATCAACTCAGACGACCCTCCTCGATCCTTTCGCACAAGAGACCTGTTTGTGCGCCACCCCACAAATCCAGACTTCTGGAGATTTGTGTCAAGACTTGATGACCGACTTACCTTGTATAACGGTGAGAAGGTACTGCCCATCCCCATCGAAGGCAGGATACGTCAAGAGGGTCTGGTCAAGGAGGCCGTGGTGTTCGGCGATGGCAAAGCCTTGCCTGGTGTTTTGATTGTGAAAGCTGATTCTGCCGCGCATTTATCCGATGCGGACTTCCTCGACCAGATCTGGCCTGCGGTAGAGGACGCAAACTCTCGGGCAGAAAGCTTCTCCAGGATCCCGAAGGAGCTGATCATCGTCCTGCCAGCCGATGTTACCTACGCAAAGACCGACAAAGGTACTTTCATTCGTGCGCAGGTCTACGCACAGTTCAAGGACCAGATCGAGACGGCATACGCCAATTTCGAAAGTGGCGACGACGAGGTTGGCACAGTGGTCTTGCCCCTGCCAGAGCTCGAGGCTTATCTTCTGCAAAGGTTCCAAGAACATCTTGGCGTCCAGTTGTCGGCTACAGACGACTTCTTCGCGCTGGGCATTGATAGTCTGCAATGCATGAAGATGTGGAGTTTGATGAAGAAAGAGCTCGACCTTGGTGGGCGACAGTCTCAGCTTGGTCAGAACGTTCTGTATGAGACTGGTAATGTTCAGGCCCTCGCACGGCACATCGACGGGCTGCGCACTGGCAATGCAGAGCAAGCAAAAGATACTTACCAGGTCATGCGTGACCTTGTTGCAAAGCACTCTTCATTCAAGACCTACAACGAGGAGTTCCGAACTGCACCAACGTTGGAGACTGTCGTCCTGACGGGTGTCACTGGCGGTCTGGGGGCGCACCTTCTTGCCCAGCTCGTCCGCGATCCCAAGGTGTCAACTGTATGGGCACTTGTTCGAGCATCATCAGAACACAATGCACTCGAGAGAACATTGCAGAGTCTCTCGTCTCGCGGCATCTCCCTCTCAACCGAGGAGATTTGTAAGATTGTCGCTGTACCTTCAGACCTCAGTAAACCAGACTTTGGTCTCGGCGCATCAAGATTCTTGCAGCTACGCTCCAGTCTGACCCTTGTCATTCATAGTGCATGGGCAGTTAACTTCAACATATCCGTGGAAAGTTTCGAGGACCAACACATCAAGGCGGTACCGAACTTTATCAACCTCTGTCAATCGACAACACATGGCTCACCAGCCCGATTCTACTTTTGCTCCTCGGTTTCGTCGACCGGAGGAACACCTCGCCCTGGTACAGTCCCAGAGACACCCGTAAGGGACATTGCACACGTTCAAGGTACCGGCTACGCCAGGTCGAAGTACGTTGCAGAGCAGATCGTTCGCAACGGAATGAGGGATGCTGGAGCGCAAGCTAGGGTGCTGAGGATCGGTCAGCTGGTTGGTGACAGCAAAGTCGGCGAGTGGAACACAACCGAGGGCATTCCTCTTATGATCCAGACGGCAGTCACACTCGGCGCACTGCCTCAGCTGGACGAAGTAAGTCACCCCAACATTTGCGTAGATACTGAACGCTGACAATTGTACAGGAGATGACCTGGCTCCCCGTCGACTACGCTGCCAGCATCATTCTCGACGTATGCCAACCGTCCCGCGCAGAAGCGCGCGCCACCGATTCCGATCTCGTGTACCACGTGCTAAACCCCACACGCTTCCACTGGACAAGAGACATGCTGCCTGCACTTGCAGCAGCTGGGCTGGAGTTCGAGTCACTACCAACAGACCAGTGGATGGATAGGCTTCGCAACTCCGACCGCGACCCCAAAAAGAACCCTCCCATAAAACTCCTCGACTGGTTTGAGAGCAAGTATGGTGGTGCTGCTTCTACAAAACCTAAGGGTCCGTTGGAGTACATCACAGAAGAGACTGGTAAGGATAGTGAGTCCTTGGGCCAGATACCGGATGTGACAGACAGCAAGTATATGAGCATGGTTATCGACAGGCTGAAGAAGCGCTGGGCAGCATGAGCGAGGAATACGATTGAAGCATATAGAAACAGTAGATACCATTGCTGGAGTTTTGGGTTCAGCTATCATCAATACAAGACCATTGTCGCAATGAAGGCGAGATTCGAGCACTCGACGTCAATGTCCCTGAACGTGAAGTTGATTGAACTATGGAAGAGCACATATTCGACGATGTTGTACCCCACATCCTTCACGACCATGTTGTTCATCGCAGAGTCCATAGCCGCCGCGTTCACGCTCGCGCGACCTGCCCTCCAGACCCCCAAAGAAACAGCAGAAGAAGTCCAGAGACATACGCCGCAAGCAGCAATTGCGAATGGACCGGAACGAAGCAGATGATGAGTCTCTAGTGAGATCGCAGACTGATGTAGACAATGTCACATCTGAGAAGGGAAGTTGGAAGTGCGGAAGCTTGGGGAGGCGCCATGATTTTGGCGGAGGTCAGGAGTGGTTGGAACATGGGACCTTAAGTGCTAGAGAGAACCGATTTTCCTTTTCATCCTGACGAGATGGTCGCGATGTATGAGGTAACCATGTTTAGTTGATGAGCCGTGGTAAATCGTTTGTTCTCTTGTCCGGAGGATTGGGCAAGGGGGCTGAGATTGCACAATCCTTGAAAAGAGTGTGAGTTGAAAGGCCGGGAATTGGCGGTATATCTCCATTCGTTTATATACTTCTCCTCCCGGGTATTGCAAAGCGAGGGTACTAATTTCCTCCTTCTCCATTTATATCTCCAAAACCCCTAGATACTCCAAGATCGGTAGTCCGCAGACACCGTCCGCACGAAAAGAAACCTAGGGTGCGCAAAGGCAGCCCTCAATCACGCCCAATGCGTAACTCATAGATAAGTTATGATGATGATGTACAAGCGAGTGAGTATGTTTTGATAAAGATATGAGGTAGAGCGAATGTAGTATGTGGAGGATGATGCGGGACTAGGTGACTAGAGACTAGAACATTACGGTAGTAACTCAACGCGTTCCTCCACGATTAAAGCCGTGGGTATGGTGGCCATAACAAAGGAGATGTGACATAAGGAAATATGGATACCAGCGATGCAACGCCGATGCATTTTGATATGCAATCCGTGCATCGCGATACGCTTGTAGTGCTGTGAACGACGCGTCAAAGCACGCGTCGTTGACTTCGCCTAGCGCCAACCTCGGAGATTTGCCGTCGCAACGGCCAAAGTTTAACGCCTTGGTCACTCCCTTCCCCGAAGTCTGTCTCCGAAGGGGTTTGATTTGGCGAGTGGACCGGAGATTGGTCCGGAGTTCTCGGCTGCTGTTATCCGCACGGGCCGTCGTGGCCTTGCGGCTTGGTCAGCGCTGATGAAGACCGTACTGGTTAGCCAGTCGTATTTGTGGAGTGACGAACTCGAAAAATGCGCGGAGTCGTTGATCACAACACATCCCAGATGTTTCGTACGATGGGAGTGCTGCCCGTTTGTGGTGGACTTCGAGGATCGATTGCAGGCTTTTCAGGTGTCCACTGTCGTGGGGGCTCGCTCCAGGTGTGACCGTTCTGGCCGTCCCTGATGGTCTCGTCCGAAGAAGTTGGGCTTACATCTTCGGCTGAAGGACGCAGGTCGAGATGGAAGGGATTCCTGGTGAACTCTTCTGCACGTGGCGACATAAGTGCATCCAGGTCATCCATAGCTTGTTGAGGAGCCTCAGGTGTCTTAGCCAGCTTTGACTCCATTTCAGACTGCAGCTTTGACAATTGTCTCTGCTCCTTCAGACTTGGTGATGAGAATCGCGTACGAATCGACTTTGCGGGTGTGGCCAGGAACTCTTTCGTACGGGGCGTCTCTGGTCTTGACGGCGGCGAGACCTGGCTAGTTGCCTGCGTGGGCGTCGAAGCAATGATGTTGGTCTCTGGTGAGGTGTTCAGGCTATCAATGCGGGACTCGATGTTTAGCTTGCGTCTTGGCGGAGGTGCTTGCATTGGCACAGGAATTTGTTCCAAAGTTTGTGTTGATGGTGTGCGTGCGTGTCCATCGAGTGAAGCAAAGCCATTAAATGTTTGATGCGCTGGTGGGAGGATCGCTTGAAAGGCGGGTCGACGGTCATCACTTCCAGAGGTGTGAGAGCTTGCTACCTGGTCGAACGAACTGCCAGATGAGAAGTCTCTCCTTGTAGGTGATGTCAAACCGAACGGGTCTTCGTCAGCTACCCTGGGCCTGAGCGGAGCCATATGGAATTCTGCGGCCCTTGGTGACTTCAACTCCGGTTCTAGCACGCTGCTGGAAGCAAAGGCATCCTTAGGAAACGAGCCAAAGGTGGGAGAAGTAAAGTCAGACGACCGTTCGGAATCTATTGTCTCGGCATTGGCGAATGCCCCTGATTGCGATGTTTGACTTAATTCTTGAGCAGCACGGAAAGGCAATAAGTTGCGCGAGTTCTCGCTACGCTCGCCTCTCATCTTCGGCAGAGTCATATTTGGCGGAGGATGCATTGGTGACCTTGGTGGTGCCCCAAGCTGGAATGAACCTTGAGCCGTCGGCAGAGTCATACGAGGTGGAGGGAACATCGGTGACTTAGGAGGCGCTCCAAGACGGAAAGAATCGTGGGCTTTCGGTACGGACAACGATGGAGCTGCTGGTTCGTCGTACTCTGAAGGCCATGGAAGATCAAACGATGTCTTCACTGGAGATTTGATCTCGTAGTCATCATCCTGGTCTTGTGGCGTGCTGTAAGAGGGGATGTTGAACGTCAACGCAGAGGGTGACTTCAGAGGGGCAAAACCCATCGGCTCCAATGGCACCAGATGCGAGCTCTTCGTCTCAATTGACCGTTCAATGGGCGCATCTGAGTATGATCGTAGCGATAGTTGCCGCGAAAAGTTCGGTACTGATGGTACCTGCAAGACAGGCTCCGACGCAGGCTGCACAACTTCAGGGACGGTAGGAATCTCCGCTGGTGCTATCGACGAACCATTGACCTTGACCTCAACGACTGGAACGATGTGCCCCTTAGGGTCGACATAAGGAGTAGTGGTCGGCGTAGAGTTGTTGGACGAGAGATCAAAATTCGACTGACTCGAGTCCCAAGAGTTGCGGAACCGTGCGGCGAAAGCGCCACTAGGAGCGGACAGAGGTCCAGGAGAGATAGCCATCATGTTGCCTGTACTCGCTCGCTGCATAGTGATATCAGTATCTGGAGGCAACGGGGCGGTTTGTGGCGTGCGCGATCCAGACGTATCCTCTCTTTCGGGGTTTGGGCAAGAGAACCTGTTGTTCGCTGCCGACGTAGACGGGAATCCAACTCTTCTCCCGAAGCCCTGGTTCTGCGTGCGACTGTTCTGGTTTTGCCTGAGCAGACCATTGCGGAACTCTTGAAGCTGCATGATGAGGTTCATGTTAGGCCCGATCCACTTGCTGCGTTTCTTCGCCTTGTCGTATGCTTCCTGCACGCTGCATTCCGGCTCCTTGTACAAACCGTAGGCGACGACCAGACTAGCAGATCGACTGACACCACACTGGCAGTGGACGAGAACACGCTTTCCCTGCTTGACCCTATCGTCCATGATCTTGACCAGCTTGTACAAATCCGGAACGATATCGGTGTTATGCTCCCAGGGCATGTGGATGTACTCTGGTGTTCGGTAGGTCTTGCCATTGACTACGACCTCGCCGGGCTGGACTGTTTGCAAAACTGGTGGTGTGGCCTTGGGTGTAGTTGGTGAGTCGCTGCCGAAGCCAAACGTCGACTTTGGTTGCCGTGATAGTGCCTCGAAGTCCACATTCTCCGCTGCTGGTCCGTCTACTCTCCTAGCGTTGAGATCTTTCTGCGACTCTGAAGGTTGTGATGTGAAGGGGTTCTGAACTTCGCTAGCAACATTGACGATCACGTCGAATGTCGCGGCTTGCTCGGCGGTGGGTTCGAAGTAGAGGTAGACACCAGCAGGATATATACAGATGGGTCCATTGGGGTATGCGGCAGGCTTCTCTTCCTTCGACTGTGGGATATCGAAGTTTGGTTCCTCCTCTTCTTCCTCCATCTCAAACGGTACTTCGGATAACCCACTGCTCTTGGTCACAATTGGGCGCAATGCAGGAAACTTCATTCCACCCGCTGGTGCAACGCTTGGAGAACATAACGGCAGGGACGGTGACGACTGGAAGTGGCGAAGGGCAGGTCTGCTGAGAGAGGGCGTGGAAGGAATAACGAGTCTCGTCGGTTTGTTGTCGTTGATGCCTGGAGTTGCTATTGTTAAGCTTAGGTTCGACGGCCGTCTTCGAGGGGGTGTGGGCGGCTTGATGAAGAGGGGCGATGGCGGCGCAGAGCTGTTCTTCTCCTTATTAGCAGCAGCTGCTGGGGCAGCCGGTGCCTGAGCGCGAAGGTTGGTAAGCGAAGTTGTGGTGTTGATGCCAAGGTTCTTCAGATTTCGTGCCTTCTTCGCTGGCGTTGTCGGTCGTTGCAGTTCGAAGAAGTTGCTCGTCCCTATTGTGCCATCTGCGGTCTCTGGTCTCCGTGCTCGGAAGTCTGCTGCGAAAGAGTGGTTTGTCATCTTGGGCATGGGTGATTCGGGCGAAGGCCCTGGCGAAGGGTCGGTCACGGAGGACGAGTCCATGGTCGATATTGTGGTGGTCGGTGAATTATCTGAGGAGGCTGTCGAGTTGCTGTCGCGAGAGTCGTGGTGGTTGTGGAAGGATGGGAAAGGAGCGCCGTGTATCGTGTTCCCGCTCGAGGTGCGTTGTGCTACATTGTTGCCATGTACGGTGCTTTCTGAGGTATGGGTATCTCGAAGGTTGTGTGGCTCTCCTCCAAAAACGGCGCCGAACGAGGGCATGGGCATGTATGTTCTCGATGTCGTTGTCGGCATGCTTGAAGGCTGTGGAGACGAGGCGGTGCGGAGTGGGTGGGCGCGAGTAGTGCTGGACCAGCGGCTATAGTGCGCGAATGTATGTTCAGACTTCTTGGAAGGGAAGGAGGGACTGAGCGTGGGCGAGGTTCTTTTGAGGGAAGTCATGTCAGCATGGTGCGCTATAGTGGTAGAGGTAGATGCAGATGCGAGCGAGGCAGACATGGCAACGAGTGCTGTCTGGTGGAGTGCAGTGTCATAGGCGAGGTCGCCGCAGTGTGTCACGCTTCGGTGCAGAAGAGGAAGCAACGACGAGGCACAAAAGGAAAGAAGTCAGGATGCTACGCACCAAACTGCCCAGAGCGGCCGCAGCGAGAGCACAGCAGGCGGGCGTCGCTGGGCGAGTACTATGACCACTGTCTACGCGAGGATGCCGGATCCTCGAAGCGCCTGGAGGGAGTGACTAGGCTGATGCGCCTGGCGGTGGGTGCGGCGCGGAACGCGTGGTGGAGAAGGCAATAGCAATAGCAATAGCTGCGCGGAGTGTTGTGCCGTGCAGTGCAGTAGGGAGCGCGCTCGCAGTCAGGGCCGTCGTGTCGCTGTGGTGGTGGGCTCGACAGTCGTCTGCATGCGTCGCGGCAGGCTCTGAGATCGAATTGGCTGGCAGCGCTGGCGGTGCACGAGAGAGACGCAGGAGCGGCCGGGCGGTCTGGCGGTCGGCGGTAGTGGCTCTGTCTACCCTGCGCCCAGCATGGAAGGGGATCGTGGGCGGCCGGCGTGGAGTGTGCACTGGTGAAGCCAACTCGAGCAGCGCTACGGATTACGGATGGAGAGTCGAGCCCAGCCCTCGTCGTATGGGCACTGGCTTGACTGGCCTAAGCGCCGTGTCTATCTTTAGATCGACTTAGACACGCACCCTGCAGCCCGCGGCCACTGAGCGAGCGGCACTTGGGCGAACGCTGGAACACCACCAAATCACGTCCCAGAACGAGTCCATCATGTCAGTCGTCCCAGTGTTTGCCTTCATGATTCAGCAGGCCAAGTGCTCCTCGCCGACGCCGGCCGTCCATTCAAGTCATCTTGACGGCCTCAGGGTGTTGCCTTCGAGAAACTTGACTTGCCGGTGGCTCCAACTAGGCCCCTGAAGCACGCACACAACTGCTGCGAACATGCACGGCACTGATATTACGCTACTCCACACAGATGCGAGCAACGGTGGGTCTGAGCAATCAATGAGGGCCTCCTCGGCGTCCTCATCAATAGCACGCATGCATTATGAACAGCTGGCTTCGCGCCTTGTGGTTCGCATTCGCTCTCCCAAACAGCTGTTTAACTCTGCAACCTGAGGCTCGCACGCCTCACCCTCGGCCCGCAAGTGCAGCTGCGCCAAACGAACCTGGTGTTTCATACACCTGCTCACGGCAAGGCTCAACTCTTTCTCACACAGCCCACCCATTTAGGCCGCGCCCACAAACAACCTTGAGCTCTTGTAAACAGCTATCTTCCAAGGCATCCAGACAATGTACGATATTTGCCCCGCCAACGAGTGGATCCTTGTTGTTTTGAGGGGGTACGAAGCCCGTCATTAGACACTGCGTACTGTCGCAACCACCGCGTCAGCGCCCACAGCCATGTGAGAGGATAATGCCTGAGGGTTTCAGGTCATTGCACCAGTGCCATCGTTAACCTTACCAAGGACGTGGTTTGTTTCGCAATCTCGCTCGTGAGAATTTGTTAGTTGAAATTGCGTGCTCCTCTGTCTTCATGCTTCTCGTTGTGTGCAGAGATGCATATGCTCCTTCTGCTTTCGACGATGCAGCTGCTGTTGTGGGGTGCAGCATGCTCACGCCCCTATGCAACCCGTGATGAAGGAGCTTCAGCTTCCTGAACAGGTGGGAAATCGGCACGCATCTGTTTCATGTCTTCCCGCTGCGTGGACAATTACCCTTCATGGCTAGGGGGGGAGCTTTGGGCAATACAAACCTGGTGGTGATCTGACAGCACAGACTTGCAAGCCAAGATGAATGCAGATTGCCGACATGTGATACGTAGATTGACCGTTGTCGCTTACAGGTAAGGTTGTAGGCGAATAGATGAATAGCTGTCGTTCAGGCAAGCTGCAATGGCATGATAATGGCGGCACGTGTGGGGATGTTGCCGTGTAAGGGTGTGGGGACAGCAAGATAAAGGAGGGTATGATTGACAGGAGAAGGCGAGTCCTTGAAGGTCAAGGGGTCAACGATCTCCATTCTTAAGCCTTGCGCAGCATGACCACAAGGTGGACGTCGATCTTGCTGTCATGACTAGTCGTAGCTATGCAATGCAATTGACTATAGCTGTTGATCAATGCCTATGTAAAGACCTCCTTGATCCCGTATGACACCTGATATGCCTCGATCCAACTCCCAAATTCCCAGTACGCCATCGCTATGCAAGTGTCTCTTTTGACGATATTCCTCCAATGTAGGCTATGCCGTGACGTGAATCGTGTAGACACACTTTTTGTCCAGCGTTCACAACCTAACGGAACAGTCTCCTCCCACCCGTCCTCGCAGCTGTCCGTTCCACGCCCTCCAGACTCATACCTGCAAATCCCGCACCTCCACCATCCCTATCTCTTTTGTACCTTCGCAGCGCCTCTCGTAGATGTGCTGGCGTCAATGGGCCTTTGTCACACTGCTTCAGCCTCTCCTGTAGACTTGCATCCTTAGCAATCTCAATCCACAGCGGCTCAGTTCTATCCACTTGGTTGAAGTACAGGCCTGCGCTCTGGATGTCTGCGTTGGTCGGCTTGTTCCGCGGATCCTTGATATGTGCTGAGGGCCTACCGAGCGACTGTGCAAGTACAGGCGGTGGGAGGTTTGGATTAGGCAGGTGCGTGCGTGACACAGCCCACTCGTCGCGGACAGTGAGCGCGCGGTCGATGATCTCGCCCATAAAGGACTTCGTGTAGGATGTGACTGCGATGATGACGGGCTGCGGGACGGACTGCGAGAGCGTCTGGTTCACGAGCTTGCGGACAGTTTCGCGCTTGAGGCGGATACGGCGGTATGTAGCGTAGCGGTCGGCTTGCATTGGTGTCATGTATTCCATGAGAACGCGCTCGTGCTCCTTCTCAAGCGTCTTGCGGTCCGCCATCGACTGTCCGCCTTCGAGGGCTGTGTCCATATCATCGTCCATCATATCGTCGTCGTCCTCTTCCTCATCCTGTGCATTCCCGTCAGCGTCGCCATCGCCGTTCAATGCGCTGCGTGTATCGCCTTTCCCGCCGCGCATGCTGGAGCCTGCGATGCTGGCATCATCTGCGTTCTTCTTCCGCCTCTTCTTGCCGCCTGCGCCGTTGATGACTGATGATGTGGCTACGCTATCGACCGAAGGTGAGCGCGAATAGCGTGCTGGCGACCCAACGCCTTCCGTCTCCGGTGAGAAGGCATTGCGGAGCTGTGAAGGCTTGCGCTTCTTGGTTTGCGCCGACGATATCGAGGAGATGCTGCCGCGCTTTTTCGAGAGCGTGAACGACGGTATGTGCGGTGGGGAAGCCATGGCGGCCGATAGGCTGCACAGCCTGAGAAAATTTGTTGGGATTGGTGTTTGAGGTCGAAGTCGTGTTGATCGAGCGCCGGAGCTTGTACACGAAATGCGGGAGTCGCGTACCGCAATGGCGCTAGTGCGCGCTTTCACCACGTTCGAGCGTGCGTCATCCCGCTGCCAACGGTGGTTATGTCATGGACAATCTATAACTCTCTACACGTCTAAGCGTCTGTGTGCTAGACTTGGATATGTAAGAAATCATCTTAACCCGATCGTGTAACCTGCAAGACAGTCACTTTTTCCTTAACCATTTGTTCCACAACTGAAAGCAAACCCAAGACTACATATTACACAGCGTCATGTCCGCAGAAAACACACCCAACGGCGTCCCACCAACGGCAGAGGGAATGAACGGCGCATCCACAACAAATGGCACATCACAATCTCCCCAGTCAGTGGCAGACCTCCCACCTGCAGCCTTGGACCTCGCCGCGAAGTTGTTCGATCTGGCCCGTGAAGGCAACACCGCAACGCTGAAGCAATACATCGACGCTGGCGTTCCAAAGAATCTCACCAATTCCACTGGCGACACCTTGCTGATGCTGACGTCTTACCATGGACATGCGGAAACGGCCAAGATGCTACTGGATGCTGGCGCGGACCCGAACGCCCTTAACGGGAGAGGCCAGAGTCCGATCGCTGGCGCTGTGTTCAAGGGATATGAGGATGTGGTGAAAGTACTGTTCGAGGCTGGTGCAGACATCACGGGCGGTCAGCCGAACGCGGTGGACTGTGCGAGGATGTTCAAGAGAGATGGGTTACTGGAATTATTTGGTGTGGAGAGGGGTGAAGGGACGGAGATCAGAGTCGGCGGGGTGGCGTGAGCTGTCAGCAAGAACAGGGCGACAGACAGTTATGATATGAAGGATGTAATGCATTGAAGTAAATATGGGTATAACATGCATCACAACACAGCACGAGAAGACAGTTGGAAGTAGTAAACCTCGTAAGGTATTTTCAGACAGCTACACTAGCCGCCTGTCCCATGATTCATTTCCGTGAGTGAACTGAAAGAAACCGTACCGCTAAACTGCACACTTAGTTCTCGGCAAGGAGAGCCTCGAAGCCCTCACCGGAGCGCTCCTTGTTGTGCTCAACCTTCTTCTGGCCGAGCTTCTCCTTCGAGAAAGCAGCGGCGTAAGGGTTGAGGCGAAGCTGAACCTGGAAGTTCTTGAGAGGGTTCTTCTTCTGGACAACACCACGCTTGGAGACGGCACCACCACGGGTAGGGCGGAGGACCTTCTGGATGTCGCTGGAGTTGATGATCTTAGACAGATCGGGCTGCTTCATCATGACGGAAGGCAGGAGGAAGTCCTTCTTGAGAGCAGAGGCCTCAGTGGTGGAGCCGTAGATCTTGTCGAGAGCGGAGAAAGCAGACGACGACCAGACGACGAAGCGGCCAAGGTGACCACCAGGGGCGAGCTGGAGGAGGTTGAGCGAGTAGACGGAGCTGGTCTCGACACCGGGGATGTTGCGGAAAGCAAGAACAAGGTCCTTGCCATCCTCCTCGGGGTTGTAGATGACGAGAGGACCACGGCGCTGCTTGTGGCGGCGACCCCTCAGCTTACCCTTACCAGCGCGGACCTTGCGAGAGTTCTTGGCCTTCTCGATGTCAGCACCAGCACCGACAGCCTTGAGAAGGGCAACGGCGGCGGAGGTCTTCTTGATGGCGCCATCAGCGAAGGCGGTCGAGGAGACGACGAGGGGAACCTCGGGGACGGTGGAGATGGCGTGACCGCGGGCAAGGAGAAGAGCAGGGCTGCCAGAGGCGGCGAGCGCGGAGGCGGTCGCGAAACGCTTCTGGTTGAGGTTGATCTTCTGGTGCCACTTGCGCCAGACCTTGGTGGGAGCGAACATGCGACCGGAACGGCACATGTTACCGAAGGCGGCCTGACCAGCACGGTGAGTTCCACCACCAGAGACACGGGGGATACGGGCGACAGCGCGACCAGTACCCCAGGACTCAGCAGAGGTCTGGTGACCAGCCTTCTCGGAGACGGCGTAGGGCTGGCGACGGTTCTTGTTCATGCCAGTGTGGACCGAGTGGACAATGTCAGGGCGGATGGGCGCCTGCAAATTCGTTAGCCACCAATTCTGCCATCGACAAAGCCATGCTCTTGCGACCCGCAGCGCAGTGCGTATACGGAGACTGGGAATCTCGAGGTGTTGTTGCCAATTGCAGATTTTGCACCCTCATCCTCTCCTTCCCAATCCCACGTATTTTGCAGCAGTTGCGTTCGGTGCGTTTTTGAGCGACCAGCGTCTCGCAGCGACTGACCTTGAAGACATTGGGGACGGCGATGGTCTCGGAACCAGCCTCGCCCTTGGGGGAGATAACGGTGACGGTCGGCCTGGACATGTCTGCGGTGTTGTGCCTGCGGTTAGTTGACGTTCAGTTTTCGCGAGCAGAGCAAAGTTCGAAAGAATCGGAGTGGGTGCCAAGGATCGCTTAACGAAGTGGGGCTCACAGTCGTTAGTCGATTCACCCCTGCCAGCCTCGAACGAACACCACAAACGTCAGCAGCGCTAGCAGGGCAACACTCCCACTGCGTAACCAATTCGTTCGAGTTCTTACGGACGGGCTTCTATAGTTCTACAGATATCTCGAACAGTGAGTATATCCTCCTGTTGTCGCTGAAGGACAAGCTGCTTCGTGCTCTTGTCGAGCGCACGACCACAAGACATGACGACAACGATTCTAGTGCCGCAGCGTTTCAACTCGAGAGTTTCCTTCCTTTGAGTGCCTGATTTCAGCAAATGTCAGCGCAAATGATGTTGCACTTGACGTCCACGATTTCGACCCTCGGCTACCACTCAAGGACGTACAGGTCCGTGGCCTTCTGAAGCGTACACGGAAGAACTTGGTCACCATTTACGTTACTCGAGGTCATCCATAATCCAACAACATGGGGGTCTACCGATCCATATATATGTTTCCATTAGGACCACGTTGTCAACAAGGTCAGGCCTGTGCTTGCTGCAATATGCCAAAGGGAGTTGAGGGCAGGTCGCTCACACAACGTTCGACACTTTGTAAAGCCCTTCGCAGACCTTAGGTAACCTTTGTCAATCTGTCGTTGTATGTGAGTATGACAATAGCGCAGTCAAATTTTGCAAACGTCTACGACGTCTCCAACACCTGCATGTTTCGGCTTTACGCGAACTTACGACTTGATCGCCCAGGAGCAAAGAACAGTGTCTTGCATATCGACGACACCATTCTTCAAGTTGACAGGAAGGTCGGAGAAGAGACATGTGGGAGGTCCTCTATGACAAAGTTCTCGGTCGCCCGCCACGTCAACTACATGCCATATGGGGAGAGGCTAGTTTTGAGCTCTTTGACCGCTCTACAGTGAACCCACTGTTGTCGTGCTCCAGGGTCTGGGCTGATAGCAGTGTTCTTGCAAAACAAACTCGACCGGCTTTATAAAGTATTATATGAATCTACCTACTCGACGCTATCAGCTACTTACTCTGTATTTGCGGCATGCCTAACATTCTTATCATTAGATCCCCCATTACAACCCCCCTTACATAACAACACAACAACAGCTCCGTCCCCCCTTCCCCGCTTTCCCATCGAAAGCCATATCCGGATAAACACTCAGTACACTCTCTTTATACTCCTCCACCTCCCTCTTCATCTGCTCCTTCCCGAAACCATCCTCACCCCCCACAGTCGAAGCTTGACTCAATGTAGCATCCCGGAACTGCTTCGCCTGATCGCGATCTCTGGCATCGACTCTCTTCTCTCTGCGCTCCTCGAGGTCTTCGAGAGAGCCCCAGGGCGGTTGTCGCGGGCCGGTCTGGGAGTCACGGGTAGGTTTGGCGACACGGAGGGAAGATGGTAATGGTCTGGGCAGAGTTGCGAGACCACGGTATTGCGCTTTGGAAGTGCTGAGGCGGGGATTGTAGTTGGGATTAATTGTTTGACTGAGGCCTGGGGAAGGGGTCATGCGCGAGGCAGGGCGCTGGCCGAAAGCGTATTTGTGTTTGAAGTCTTTGGGTGTTGTGCGTCTGAGAGCGTGGGCGTTGATGTCGTTGCTGACTGCGTCTTGGTTACCAACTAAAAGAGTGTCATGAGAGCGGTAAAGGCGTAGTGAGGACGGAATCTGAGCATCCGAAGAGAAGCTTTTGCTCCGTCGAAGGAATCGGTCGTGGTTCTGGCAGTGCTGGTCGGGGGATGAGCTTCGTGAGGAAAGTGTCGTGTCGTCCGCAAAGGTCACAGTCCGTCTCGATGCCTTGGACTGCTGCCGCTCATGTCCAGCAGTGTTCGATGCAGTAGCAGCGTGGTTGTATACAGGTGGAGGTAGAATAGGTGGTGGTATACACGCATCAACGCAGGCTAGATGTGGCGCGATTATCTGTTCCTGCACTTGTGGCGATTTCTTTTGTATCTCTCCTCGACTGAAATTCACGGTGGTCTTTGTGAAGTCTTGATTGACAATCCTTGCATTGATAGGTGTTTCTGGTGGCGATGGTGGTAATGGCGGTAGCGGGTGGTATTCCATCCTCCCATATCTCTTCTGCTGCAATGGTGTTCTCGTATTAACAACTTGGGTTGTCGATTTTGGAGGAGAGTTTGCTTGTTGTACTTGTGAATGTGACGGTGTATGGTTACGCGGCATACGCTCGGTGGTCGCTCCCAAGTGGCTGCCGCGTGGTGTTGTAGGATGTGATACAGTGTGATAACGATTTGTCGTGACAGTTGCTCCTAGCGTTGACCGACGGTATGAATCATTGTGTTTGCTCCGCTCTCCAGTCGATACGAGTGGGGCAGTTGGTATTTCGTCATGTTGAGGGTCGGTGGCGGGAGTTGGATTGGCTGAAACGAGTGTCACAGCGTCTTTACGAGTAGTGATTCGAGCAGTGTATGTAGAGCTGGTGGAAGCGTTTGCAGGTTGAAACGGGACAGAATGCGTAGGAGGCGTTGTAAAGATATCTGGACTCTGAGGACGTGAGGACGTCACGGTCTCGCAGTAAGCTTGGTAAGGTGGCTTCGTTTGATCCACAGGCTCTAACGATTGATCCTTGTTGTGTATCTTGATGCGCGCCTTGATCCTGACACATTGACGCTTGTTGTCAGTTCCAAGTTTAATCGCCGAAGGTTGTTGAGCGACTTCCATCGCAGTAGGTTGTTGTGGTCCACATAGGCTGCGCAGCTGGAGGCAACAAGTGGACGTGCGACCTCCAGCATTGAGGATCAGTCATTGCAATCCTTTGTTTAGCCATGGCGACGCAGCTGTTGATTTTCGGGGGTTCACATGTGGCTGGCGATGTATGAGGTGAGGCCATTTTGGGCGCATTCCAGGAGCGGAATTTGATCTGGTCGTCTCGGAAATGGCTACTCCAACAAAACCCAGAACATCAAATGCCTATCGCACTGTAGAAGTCGCTGACACCTTTTCGTAGTCCCTGCTCGAAAAGCCACGTGAAGCCGCCTCGATATCCGCTCTCTCTGATCCTTTTGAGTACCCACAACTCTAGCATGCCAATCCTGTCGCCGCGTGTACATCGACCTTCGAAAAATGCCATTGCGTCTGAGTAGCCGACGTGCCAGCCGTATTCGAACTTTTCGTGCTCATAGGTGCCACTCGGATCAACTTGTTTCCAGTAGTTCACGTGTTGCTCGAACGCCTGCTGCTTGCGCCAGCCCTGTTCAGACCTCGCTTTGTCTAAGTGCTGAGCCTTCTCATCCGACGTCAAACAGGCATGTTGGGGAGGCACGATGTTTTTCGCGACAGTCTGCGCTTTAAAGCCCCATTCTCCGCCAGGCATCCAATCCATCTTCCAGGTCCAAAAGTAGCTGCCACCAGCACGTTGCTGATAGCGCCTGCTTTGCGCCTCGCCAAATTGTTTCACAAGTTCTTCCTTAGGCACACCGTTGCTCTTCGCCCAAGAGTCTTCGGTCAGAACGCAGGAGTACTCGCCAACGATAGCCTGTACAGCACCCCGATCGATGACTGAGCCTTCTTTGCCGTCAAGCTGGCCTAGTTTTGTACCAACCTCTTGGATGATTTGTTGAGGTGACTTCTGCTTATCGGCATCCGTGAAAGCCCAGTAGAAATGTGTATCGACAACGACAGGGGCTTTCGGATGATCGACGTAGACTGAGTTGGTACGTAGGGAATACTCAACGGCCTTATCGAGGTTCCATCCGTCGGAAATAGTTATGGGTATACTCGGATCGATCGCAGATACAGCGGTGACAGCCTCGTCATACCATTCGTACATGCGGTGAGACTCCCATTCAGCTTCATTGACAAGCTGGATGCCAGCTATATCGACACCAGATCTGGCTTCATGGGCAAGAAACTGAGCGCAGCGTATGCCCAAAGCACGATGGGAATTCGAATCCCAAAACTCTGCACGGCCGCTGTTCGTACCCGAGTGCTCTTGTGCGTTTGCACCACCAGGAAGTGCATGAAGGTCAAGCAAAACTCCAATCGAGCGCTCCCGCAGGCGACTAATAAGGCTGCGAATGCTGTCCCATGCTCCGCAGTACACTTGCGCATATGGTTCAAATGGCGTTCCTCGTGTAAACTCAGGGCCAGGCAGGTCATAGTAGCCAATGGGCAGACGTATGGTAGTGCACTTTGCCTCGTTCACCAGCCATCCAATAGCTGCATCTGTCACGATGCTGGACCAGTGCTGCTCAAACTTCTGCCTCGTACAATCAATGCCTTCTCGGTCGACCCATGCTTTGACGGCCGCAAGCTCACTTGAGCCTTCGGCACCATCGGGGAACCTGGAGGGCTGGAGCCATCTTTCGACAACATATACGGAACCGAGATTGGTACCGTGATGATAACGATATCGTAGGATATCAAGAGCTGTGGGCTCATTGATGCCGCCATGATTTTGATGCCCTGTGGGCGAACAGTGATCTGGAGGGCTCTGCGGCTGGTGATGTTGGTGTTGCTGATGCTGTGAGCCCCCCGGGTGGGAGTCCCGTTGCGAAAAGTCCTTCCAATCAGCCTTCGCCTTCTGCAGAAATCCTTTCATGGTCGACCAGGTGCCAGTTGCAAGGATTAAAGCGTGGAGTTAGGGGAGCCGCAAGGAATGAATGACGTGCAACCGGCTCTCGTAGGGATACAAATTCTGGGAGGCAGGGTCAGCCGGGTAAGGTGGTGATGCAAGTGCAAGAGTAGGCAACGTGCGGATGTCAGAAATGTGAAAGTTGAGGTTTCGCAGGTGACGTAAACAAACAAGGCTCCTGGAAGCCGGCAACGGCGTTCCAGCAAGTGGTCATCACGATCAGCGAGCTTATGCGGCTCTGCAGATTGTTGAGATACGGTCAATAGGGCCGAAGAAGGGAGCGACAAGCAAGCATCGATATTGCGAATGAGCAGCCGTTCTGTGTCCACGGTGCGACCTTGCAGCCGAGCAAGGTATGATCTCCTTCAATCTCAGCTCAAGATGTTGACGACTTCTAAAAGATGGCATTGGTTGCAAGACTTGTGATTTCTGTGTATGCAAGTGTGTCCATGGGCATGAGATTGCCGCTGGCGATCAACAAACGGCGCGTATCTTCCAACAGGTGTTGTATCGATAAGACGCGCGAGAACGGGCTGAAGTGAGGAGAGAGCTGGGCAGTGGTGGGGCAGACCCTTGAGCGCGACTGGCACCAATCGCGTCAGTGGTCCTAGCATCCATACTCCCAGCCCCGACGCGACAATCCTTCCACCACAACATTGGATTTCAGTCCTTCCTCCAGACAGTCTTTCTTCTGAATCATACTGAAACTCAGGATTGGATGTCTGCGTCGGAATATCGTTATCACCATCTCCATATCATCCACGGCGCGCGTCATTCCCCACGCGTTCTAAGACAGTACTCACTGAGTACCATAACAAAACAAACAACAAGATACTCATATCATGGCTACTCAGCATAGCCTCCCCGGAACTCCCTCGCGTCGCGTACTTGGCGACTTAACGCCCAGAGCCATGAACACGCCCTCAAAATTCAAGACGCTTGAGTCGTCTGAACTCACTCGAGCGCAAAGCCCATTGAAGCAACAACAAGCCACAGCACAAGTTCCAAGGGTCTTCACCGACAAAGAGAACGTCACAAGCATTGACGCGTTCACTCACGGAAGGAAGAGAAGCATCGCCGAAGTAGACGACGCCGAGAAGGTCCCAACTGCGAAGATGGTCGCATTCGAACCACAACAAGACGCGATAGCCCAGCTCACCAGAGCCGCAGTGCAGCGCCATACAGTACCTCTCACTCCATCCACGTGTGTACAGAGCACTAACATCCCAGACCAACAACCCCGTAGGCCTCGCCGACCCCGGATCCCCCACCGAACGCGCAACACCCACGCCGTCACCGCCCTCTCCCTCCCTCGAACCGCAATCGCAACCCTTCCCCGACTCGCAGAAGTCCTTCTCCGAGTTCCTCGACTATGGGCTCTGCGCGTCCCAGCAGAGCGAGCACGGCGTGTCCGTCCCCCCGCCCAAGTCCCTTCCTAAAGCCGCGCCCAAGACACCCACAAGCGCACCAGCACCCAAGTCGCGCGCCCAACTCCTGCGCACGCGTCTCACCTTCGCAAAGTACAAAGTCCGCACGAACCAAGTCTCCAAGCCTGCGACCGAAGTGCTATCCGACTACGAGCTATCCTCGTCGCCTGACGCGCTGCGCACAAGCGGGTCATCTACGCATACCATCGCGGCGACAACGAGCGCAGAGTACTTGTCTACACCCGCGCAGCGCGTCCCGAATATAACCATATCCTCGCCCTCGCGACACCCCGTCTTCGTAAAAGCAAATCTCGATCCCTTCCGCCCGATTGGCACTTTAGGCGCAGCTCCCGTGCACTTCGCACCGCCAACGCACAGCACAGGTGTAGAGTCGCGGACCGTGGATGGGTATGAAGTGCGCAGCTCGCCGCCAGTGCAGAGTGTCAGTCCCGCCGCGCTGACGAGTCCGCTGCGCGGGGAAGAGAGTAAGCATGAGAGGCTGCAGAGGCTGAAGGAGCAACAGTGGAGGGAGAGTAGTGGGCAAGGCAATGCGGGGAACGCGGCGAAGGGGTTGTTGGAGTTGATGAGTGGGAGGCGGTAGGGGCTTGAGCGGGATTTGGCAGTAATGAATGCATTGTTATGAACGTTTGAACATGGCTTCACGTGCACGTATGAGGTGGAGGGATGCAGTGATTGTGTGTAGTGATTGATTGGTATCTGGTATTCCGTCCCTAGGGGTTGACCGTGAAATGGATATCCGAGGTCTTATGCCGTCAGGTAGCCTTGGTGGGTTGACGTGAAGGCGTTATCGTCGTGGTGACAAGCATGTTTGGAAGTTTCTAGTCGCGTGAGTATGTTGATCAGGCTGTTGACTCGCGGTGTAGACTCACATTTGCCGCAGTTGCAGGCGCCCTGAGCGCAGCCGCAATCGGCGCAGGTGCAACCAGCAGTTCCGCAGCCAGGCATGGTGATTGTTGTTTGTTGGGGATGGATTAAGGGTAAGAGTTGTAGTGAGTGTTCGTGGACGTCGAAGGGAAGAGTTGGAGGGGTGAGGTGCGGGGCTGCTTTTTGTAGGTTGCGATTCTCAGTCCCACACCGAGCACGAGCAACCGCGTCGATCACCGGTTGGTCACCGCATTCGGCACGTAACACGCCGATAGCCGCTCTTGCCTGGGTAGCAAGGCCAGGTTGTTCAGTCTACGGCTACTGAGACGGCGGAAAGCGAATGGGCTGCCGTTTAGGGTGGTCCTGAAGCCGTGGGTGTGTGGACTAATGAGCAAGTTTCGTGGGACCGTATGCAGGGTAACGGAAGCTTGACCTGATTGGGTATGAGTGCATAGTGAGCAGCCTCCGTGTAGGTCATAGGGTGGCAGATGTGTTGAATGTGTCGACGTTGTAGTATAATCTGAATGCAGATGTCATCGAAGGCTGCGATCGGATGTCTTGATGTTGCGTGGCGTGACGTGGGCTATGGTGCGGTGATTTCTCAACTTGATAGCCTAGATGACGCCTCTCCTTCCAACGTCCTCCAGGTCAATGACCTCCTCTTCAACTTCGACTTCTGGAACATGCTTCCCTTTTGATTTCGCGCCCTTTGTGGCGCCTCTCCCACTGACGCTTCCTCTCTTGCCTTTGACCTCTTTTGCACTGCTGTCATCTTCATCGTCGTCACCAAACAAGAAACCCTTTCCCTTCGTACGTCGCTTCTCATCTGAAGCAAGCGTTGAGTGTGCCGTGCTTGTGGCGAAGTTCGATGGTGCGGATTCTTCTCCTAGCATCCAAGAAAAGTTCGAAGAGGTCAGTTGTGGACGTGAGCGTGGGGCTAAGCGTGAGGTAGCCGGAGGTTTCGCCGATGTGGACTTCTGAACTGGTGACGCAACCTGCGGACTGTTCGGTGTTGATGATTGCTCCGAGGTTTCTGTCATTTGAGGTGCAGGGGTCGATGTTGGTGAAGAAACGGTAGAACTAGCAGTCGGCGGTGGAACTACAGTAAGCTCGGGTGGAACAGGGGAAGGAGGGGCGAGGCTCGCGGCTGCATCTGCTGTCGCTGCGCGGTCGGTGGATTCATCCACGGGAAGGGGGATCGATGAGTCCTCGAGATAAACCTGAACGAACTGAACCTTTGCAATGGCAAGACTGAGTGACTCCAATGCTGCCTTGCTGCTTTCTTCGTCTTCTCTTGACTTCTTGCTTTCAGCCTGTTCCCTATGATGTTCCCACAGCTCAGCAACAGCACTCTCCAGCATCTTGCTCAAATTCTTGTTCCTCTTCTCCAAATATGCAATCTTTTTCGATGCATTAGCAGAATGCGTTCTGTCTAAGCTCGGTCGATTGGCTGTAACAGAGTTCAGTAAGCCAGGTGCTCGGAACTCTCTTCCTCCAGACCTTGGTGTCGTCTGCCCAGAGCCCGCTCCGCTTTGGTAGGCTTCGACGTTCTTTCGCACCTCGCCGACAGCATCTCGCAGTGCTTTCCCGACTCCCCACTGTGATCCTCGCTCAAGTACATTTTTCGCAGCACCCTGAAGCACTGCCTCTAGCCCAGCTCCTTGTGGGCCTAGGAAGCTCTTTGGGGAGCCGACGCTATGTCTGGTACGGCTGGACGTAAACGACATTGCAGGCGAGGGCGCACGGATACTGGCAGCTGGTTCAGACTCAAATGCCGGCGCTTGCTTTCCATAACGTGTTATGATCTCAGCACCACCTTGAGGCGTAAGGTGGTCTCGCAGATACAACGCATCTTTGATAAAGGTATAAGCCGGAGCGCTTGGTTCAGGGTAACGTAGCAGCAAGGCAAATGCTTCATTAGTCTCCGCTGCAATTAGCTCCCAGCGAATTCGAAGCAACATGGCTATTGAGATCATATCGACCAGCTCTAGCGATGAATCAATCGCAAATAACGCGTCCCACATGTCGAAGACGGAATCGAGGTCGAATTCTCGACCAAAGAGCAAACGTATCCATCGCCTGAAGGTCGTTAGATCAATGAATGGCAGACGAGAAATGGCTTACAGGAGAAATATCTGTGGGACAATGTCTAGTTTCACCAGGTGCGCGCGCAGTTCCGGATCTGCTTTGGGTAGGTAGGAGTCGAAGATCCTAGAACTACGAGCAAGCATGGGCGTTTCCTTGGAATTGGAACTTGGATCTGCTGGTGCAAAGAATGACTTTGCAGTTCGCATGATGAGCGCAAACAAGGTATGTGTATCGTGCTCGATATAAGCCGAATCGAGCATGTCTGCTAGAGTCTGATCGACAGAACTCTCTGCGTGTGCGTCTACGGCATCTCTTTCCACAACCCACAGCAAGGGTGCGAGCACCTCGTGCATTCCCTGTCTGTAGCCGATGCTCGGGTGCATCTTGCACCACACGAATAGGATGTCCAACATCATGTTCTGTGTAGCAGGCTGACGGAAGTAGACATTGTCTGGCATGCATCGCTCGATGTCTTGGAAGATCTCAGCTCGTAGGCCTTCGTCTGCTCGGAGGGCTGACCATGGGGACTTTCAAGGCTTAGTACAGGTCAACACTCATTGTACTCAGGTAGGTGGGTCCGAGTTGAGAGTTGTATGTACCTCATCATTGTCGCTCAAAGGGTCGACCGACGATTCTAGCTCATCTGGATGCTCGATAGCGCGCAAGTAATGTGTGCGCAGAGAGTCGTAGCTCTTGCGCGAGTCGGCGAGGTGGTTCGGCCATGATGAACGGTCGAGTGTCTTGAAGAGGAGGAAGATCTATAGTAGTGCTGAGCTTGACGCCGGTATCGAATTCACAAATGTTCGTACCTTCCAACAGACTGACCGAAGACCTGCAGTTATCTGCGGCTCTTTATGCGAAGAGACGTGGATCTTGAGATCGGTAAGAGAATGAAAGTTGTCAAGCTGACGCCAGTGCTTCCTGTTGCGTGTTAGGGCATTATGCAGGTACAGGAGCGACAGCATGCGCAC
Organism: Nothophoma quercina; assembly: GCA_021642125.1. Classification (NCBI taxonomy): domain Eukaryota; kingdom Fungi; phylum Ascomycota; class Dothideomycetes; order Pleosporales; family Didymellaceae; genus Nothophoma; species Nothophoma quercina. Next base: position 33,270 of record JAKIXB010000044.1, on the reverse strand, counting down.
TCAGCCTCGGCGACAGGTCTCATGGTGGAGGACACTCGCAAAGAGGAGTTTGTGGGTTGAGGGGCAGCAAGTACCCTGGTGGCTTGTCGTCATGTTCAACTACGCCGCAATACCGCGATGCCGGGCCCCACATTGACAATAATCACGTGCATAACAGTAGATATGGATATGCTTGAATATTCAAGCTGATTCCGTTCTGACAGCAACGCGCAAGGTTACGACGTGGGCATTTTATTATTGTCAATACTTTAGTATGACCATGGCTTGCATGTTGGCGGAGTATCCACCAAACAGCCTACATTATTGAGCCGCATTCGCTGCCGTGACACCATGATCGACATGCGCATACTCTGTTAGCTTTCTGGACGGTCGTTCGCCAAGTGTGGAAGGCTGCTTGGAAACACTCAACGCGGACCAAAGTCTGGGGTGCAACACCATCAATTGGCCTCTGTGACTGAGAGACTGGCCTGTATGAGCGCTATGTCCTCCAACGGATATTTCTCCGTGCATCTGGCTCTGTCTCGAATCATGAGACCTGCCTTTCCCGCGATAGACCCATCATGCGGATATAGTTTGCACATAACCACCATGCAGAGCGTGAGCATAGCAACCATTGACTAGGCATACCTTATGCAGGCTCCTCGAAGCCGTCAACAACCTGGCCTTTCGGTCTTGGCTTTCGAAGAATGCAGTCTTGGTGCTTCATCGTCAGTTTTGCTGGCCTGGCACCGCATTCCTCTGGCCTTCAATGACGAGTCTTTTCGTGAGATCAGGGCTCAATATCTCTCGGCGAAAGCGCTCCTGCTGCAGTAGCTCTAGCGCCCGGAGTGTCGGCCCAGGGTGGCTGCAGACACATCCTCAGTCAGCAGGCCCTTCGATGATCAAACGCCGTCAATGTGGACTCACTGTAGGAACTTCGCGTATTTGGGCTCCTTGAAGTACTGCAGGTAGCCGAGGTACGCCACGAATTCGGGCTTCTCGTACATTTTCTGCGTAGCCAGAAAATTAAGATAGACAGGATTCGCAAGACATTGCACAAACTAGGGGCGTGTTAATCGAAACAGACCAGGGGCACATGACGTCGGCGGAAAAGGGGACGAACCTCGAGTTCGAGCTCGAAGCGCGTGTAACCACCGGTTCGCGGTACGTCAGCGCTCTCGTTGGCAGGACTCGTCATGGTGAGGTTTGGTTTGGGCGTGGCTGCGACAGCTGTTCAGACACACGGCGTGGTCAGGGACGCAGGGCACGTTGGGATCGGCGACTGATGAGGCTCTCTGAATAATGGAATCCAGGGTCTATGGATCTCCCCACAGTCGTGACCGGCAGCTAGCCTTGAACGAGCGCCTGAGCGATTCAGCGGTCAGCGTTGCGCAGCAGCGGTGATTGCTGATGGGGCGCTGATGTGCGGTGAAATTAGCAATTGGGATGAGTGGAATCGGTGAGTGCGTGTGCTGTCTGGTGAAAGCAATGTGCTGGTCTCAAGGCTGGCATTCAGTGTTACTGTGGCAGTGAAGGCAGTTGTAACAAGCAGCAGCGAGATTTAGCACCCTGCAGCTTGGGCCGCGCCTCTTGCGAACTCCACAGCGACGTGCAGCCCGGCAGCGCAGGGCCGGCATGGTCGTGCCTCGTAGCGACTCTCCCAGGGCTATTTTGACGGAACAGGCGTCGAGCTGGGCCTCTTAGTCCTCCGGTAGCAGCTCGTGACCGACCATTGCTCGAATCAGCAGCGCGCTGGCAGTCCAGCTCGCCTCAATCTGGTCTAAACAACTCTCGAGAACGGCAGCCACGCTCGCCAGGGACCCGACCACCTTAGCATGACCTCCTGCCCCATCGACGCTTGTCTCGATCACCCATTTCCCTCCCTTTCTTAAGCCCTGAATGCCCTGCCCACTCCCACGTTGCTGTCACGGTCCCTCCTGACAGCCCAGCCTTGCTTGCATATTCACTAGGCGCGGCATACACTAATACCAAGCAATCGCCCTCAAACGCGGCCATTAAAGAACGCCCCGCTTGCCATCCTTCCGCGGCGAACAAAACACGTCCATTTCCGCTGCGAAACACGCCAACATCAGTACCGCCAGTCTTACGCCGTCCCTATCTGCATTTGTTGTGTGTCCCGGCGCTGCGATACCAGCTGTTACCAGTGCACCTGGATTGTGTCTGCGACTCGTGCCATTCCGCAGGAACAGGATTTGCCATTGTTTGCGCGTCACCAGCCAGCCATCACCTGCAGACGCCCGGCCTCCCGTGTTTGATTGGGCATAATTGCAACATATTGCAGGGTTTAGCAACAACGGCAGCAACATGCTCGCGGAATCGTCAATGCCAGGTAAGGCCCCTATCGGCGCCCGTTTCACCTGTCTCGCTGCATTCTGTGACGAAATCGGGGGCTTGCTGCTGATCGCGCTCCTGGTCGCTAACCTTATCTTCTGCAGAGCGACGTCCGTCGCCCGGTCTCTCTCTCAACCTGTCCTCCAACAACCCCTTCCGCAACAGAGCGACCTCGCCTGGCTTTCCCTCGCCCGCCAACCAGTCGGACCGCTCGAGCTCCGCCAGCAGGCCCATGTCGCGCAATCCCTTTCTGTCGACGTTCGAAGCCGAGTTCAACAAGGAGGCGAAGCGGACTGACCTGATCGACATGTCGGCCACCATGCATGCGTCGCCTAAGAAGTCGACCTTCAACAACGGCTCCGCCGCCGAAGAGCTCTTTGTACGTCCCTCTCTCCCGCAATTGCCGTTGGTGAGGATGCAGCCAGCCGCGTGTGACATGCCAATGTGCACCGCAAACAAAACCTTGCGGTCTGGCGTCTCTGTTGCAACCACCACCTGAACGCGTCATGGAGCGGTTTCTGGCATTTGTGAGCACTTTTGCTGATTACCCATGTCTCATACAGAACAACCTCAGGATCGAAGACGATGACAGGCGGCGTGCACCACCGCGGCCAATGCCCAATCGCAGCGGCACCGATCCCCGCGCAGGCCACCGGCCGTCTCGCTCAGACGAAGAGGAGCGCGAAAGGCAGCGAGGGGCTCCCCGCGGCCCACCTCGACCTCGAGGCCCTCCAGAGCCACGCCGTCCTACGCACAGCCCGGAACGTCGTGAGCGCCGACCCCGCAGAAACTCCGACTCATCCATCATCGACAGGGCTGCTCAAGAGAAGGAGGATCGCAGACGTCGTGAGCGTCGCAGAGAAAGGGAGGAGAGGGACCGTGATGGCAAGTCGAGCAGTACCAGAAAAGTTCGCAAGCCCCAGGGTCTTGACATTATTGACAAGCTTGACGTTACCGGAATCTACGGTCCCAGCATGATTCACCACGATGGACCCTACGATGCAGTCCAGCCCCACCGCAACCGAAAGAAGGACGTGCGTGCCCCTATGTCTGCCTTCCCTATGGGATCCGCGAACAACTCTCTTGGTGGCTCTGGGCCTCTGAACCAGAAGATCGATCTTGACAGGATCCACGGTAGAGGCGCAGAAGGCTTCACAGATTTCGGAAGCACCGAGGCTGAGTGGAAGAAGCCTCTCCGTCCCGAAGGCGAGTTCAGTGCCAAGGGCCGCGAAGACATCGTCCACGGTGAAGCAACTCACGGATTGGGCACATCAACATTCCTTGAGGGTGCGCCCGCATCACGCACCGCGGTCGAGCAGGATTTCGAACAGAAGAGGGCGAACGAGATTAATGGTCTTGGACGCAAGAAGTCAATCGCTCAGCGCTTCCGTGGAATCTCGCAGCCGAGACGTCAATATGGCGACGGACCCCGGATCCAGTCACCAGAGGCACGATACGGTGGCCAAACGAGCCCACAAGGCCCCTATAGCGCTGGACCTTTGTCTCAGAACAAGGCGACTGAGTTGAACCCATTCTTTGACGAATACAACAAGGCCTACGACAGCAAAGGCGCAACGATCCAGACCAAGGATTCAAGCTACAAGGATGATTCTCCTCCCCGTGCTCCTCTGCAGCGCGCAATTACTACAGATAGTACAGGCTCAGTAGGTGAATCGAAGCCTACTGGTTTCCTCGGCCGTATGAAGAGCATCAAGGGCGGGCGCAGAAGGCAAGCTTGAAAGTTTCATCGATTCGGGCCAGACACTACTGCGTTGTCATCCTCGAGCAGCGACCACTCCCTAGGCGCCACCTAGACATTCTTCTCCTTTCCTTGTCACACATCTTCACGGAACGCATCTTTTCTCATTTGTGCATCAGGCGTATTGGACGTCAGGAATTGGGATAAGGGTCTGGATACTACTCCCGTGTATATTGGTCAATTCCTCTGAGCTATAACGGCACTACAAAAGGGGGTTTGCTTTCCTTCTTGCGCTTTTACAGCGAACGCTTAATGCGTGAAATGAGCGTATAGTAAGCTCACCTCATCAGTGATTCTACGGCGTGAATAGGAATTTGTAGCTCAATCAAATATTGCAATGATATTCAGCTTCAACCCCAAACCACTTGCGAGCATTAGCATTTGCATTTACACAATAATCTCCGATTCCCACCAGTGTGGTTACACCTTCTGCCCAAGCATCGGCCGTCGTTGGCTGCTGCAGCCACGATCCTATCGGTCCATCCTCCAATTCGCTCGGCCGTCAGCCCGGCGCCATTGTACCTAGTACCTTGCTCCTATCACCATCCCAACCTTTCCGCTCGAAGCCAAGAACCAACACCACTTCCCTAGGCGACGATCATTCAATAGCTTACTTTCGGTTGCCATCCGAAGCCTCAGCCATGGTCTTGCGTAGTCCTGTCCCCTGCGCCTTCCCGCTGTATCGTCATTGCCTGATTCGAACACGCGCTAATGAGAGCATCAGCCCTATCGAGATAGCTACGGACCACACCAAATAAGCAAGATAACAGCACTACATTAGACAAGGGCACGAATCGCAAGAGCTAGAGTTTTCGCAACGAGGGAAATGGCAGCAGTCCAACCTCCATCGGCACACCCCCGCACCAAAGCCAAGCCTGCAGAACCCCTTGTCGCCTCCTCACTCGTCGACCCTTCCGCACTCATTCCCATCCTCGAAGATGTTGACACCGCCAACACCACATTACCGGCTCAAAACTCAGAATTCTTAAGGACCGGCGTCAAAACCCTAGATGATGCCCTGGGCCACATATTTCAAAGCGGCAGAGTCATAGCACTCAGCAGCGAAGCCAGCAGCCAGCGTGACGATCTGGCCAGAACACTGCTTGTCGACTGTCTTGTCAGACATGAGCAGAATGCTGTAGCGGTTATGGATACGACGGGGAATTTTGATGTTGTGGGGCTGTATACGCTGATTCTGAAGCGGTTGGAGGAAGCGGATGGAACGAAGTTTGAGGGGAGTGGGGCGGATGGGAGTGTAAGAGGTACAGAAGAGAGAGCGGCGAGGTGTCTTGATAGGGTAAGGATTATGCGTGTATTTGATTTCGTGGGCATTAGGGAAGCGGTGAGCGAGTTGAGGGATGGCCTCGAGGGGCGGACGGTGAGAGCAGGGGATCATGGACCACGACAGGATGAGCACGCTGGGGAGGAGCCTGTAAGGGTGGAAGAGGTAGAAGCAATCAAGAGCCCATCACCGCCACGGAAGAGGACGGAGGTCGCAGACAGCGAAGACGAGGACGAAGAAATGCTTTTCGACACCGAGGCCACGACGACAGCAACAGGAGCTACAGCAGAACCACCTAAAGAGCCTGAACCGGTATCGTTATCAGCTTCAACACGGCCTCCAGCCATCACGCCTTTGCGGCAAGAACCGACCTCGCAGCAATCCCACCCAAAAATCAAACTCATCCTCCTCTCCAATTTCGCCCACGTCCTCACACCCCTCCTCAAGAAGGACTTCGTTTCCACCAACGCCTTAGCAGCAACGTTCCTCACCACGCTCTCCAACCTAACGCGCACTCACTCACTGCATACCATCCTCCTCAACCCAGCCAGCACACCGCGCTCACCATCACCTGCACGTCAGCCCCCCACAAACGCACCAGCTCAAACGATACCCCCACAACAGCAATCCCGCACATCCCACCCGCCTCCGCCACCAAGTATTTTCTCGAGTCAGAGTGCTGTACCAGCGCTCCTGGGGCTGCTGAGCCGGTATGTGGATGCGCATGTTCTGCTGGCGGAGATGCCGAGACGGAAAGCGGATGCGCGGGTGTACTACGCGGATGCTGGAGGCAGGGAGAGGGGGAAGAGGAGGGGCGTTGAGATGATGGGGGTTTGTGAGGTGCTTGGGGAGCGGTGGGGTGGGGGAGTTGGATCTTGGGCGAGTCTGAATCTCCAGGCTGGGAAGGAGAGGAGATAGATGGTGAGGTATGAGATTTGTTTGCTGCGTACGCGTGCTCCACTATGTATACGGGGAGCCTATCCGTTATGAGCTATGAGACGGGTGGAGATAAGGATGCGAGGGCGAAGGACGAATCGCCATTGTTGTGCACCCAACCACCGAGTCCCTGGTTCTGAACGCTTTTCTTGACTCTGCGTCGATCCGCCAGTTGTGATGAGTCTTTGACCTCCTTGTACGTGCTTTGTCTGAGCATCTCAAGCACTGCTGGCACCCCAGCAATTCCGGCAATTTGGACTGCAAGACTCCACAGACTCTTCCTACAGATCTTACTCGCGCCCCTCGGATCCATCTGCTTCCTTCCCTGCAATACGCCACCAATAAGCGTTTCCTGCCACGAGGGCGTATATACCGCGCTGAGGTTGCTCGCAACTGCTTTTTCATGCGCTGCTATGCTCCGCCGGCTCCATTCGAATTCTCGGTCAGTGGGTCTGATACTGAAGGGCTGCCACTTGTAGCCTCCTTGCCAAGCTTGAGTGGTTTGGTCAGTAAGCCCCTGCAGTCGCCCGGTACGAGAGAATGCGCGTTCACATGCAGTGGGCACGTACTGCGATGCTGGAAGAACGAGCGAGTGGATGTACGCATTCCGAGGAGATATCAGGGTCGATGTGATAGAAGAGAGCAGAGAGGTTGCTTGCCTCAGAGTGAGCTTGTCGGTGCAGGATTTGCTGAGTGTGGGCGGAGCATCTGGACGGGATGGTTTGCAGCGGACGGCGCCGAGGAGGGAGAAATTGGATCGGCCTCGTAGCGCTCCTAAGCCCTCTGCTGGGGGTTCAGAGCCGGTAGAGCCGGATGTTATAGTTGGCGGTGCACTAATCCATGGTGTTGCGTCTTCCTGGGCGTCCATGGTTAGTTCCATGCTGGCATCGCCGCAGGGCGCTTCGGAACAGTACATGTGAATTTGTACATTTTCACGGATAGTGAACGGCTGAGGTTCCTGGTCAGATGTGTTCTCAACTGGACGCCGGTGGATGTAGTCCGAATCCGGAAACGGTGGATTCGAGATTCGCAGACATTCATCCAGCAAGAAGCGGTTAAAAGTGCGGATGGCAACAACTTCAGCATGCCAGTCGTGAAGTATGTTCCCACTAGCTGAGGAGAGCTTGTTCTGGGGTAGACATTTCATGCCAGTGCTACGTGAACCGTCAGCGCTAGTTGCAGGGAGACGCAATGGTACACGAAGCAATGGACTATTCTCAAGCCCGTCGCCAGAAGTAGTAGATAGAGCGGGGACCCTGGTTCATACATGTAGCTGCAGGGCTAAATGAGATTGGTACGTACCCTAACGACACGCACGAGAGCTCGCCATCTTTGCTATACGATAAGCATAAGCCATAAGTCTTGATAGAATGTTGGTGGGGTATTCACCTCTAGATAAGACAATGCCGCTCAGAGGAACCCATTCTCGTGAACCATCATTTCGCGGACGTGGCTTGCGTTTGTCCGGCAGCTGCTCAAAGGCTGACAAGACGCAGTCGGCAACGGCATCTGCATCGGGCGTCATTATGTAGAAGGCCCGCTTCGTGCCGCCATTCTAGAGCTGACGTTGTGGTGTTCTAGTGCAGAAGACCGGGGTTACCGGAAACGGGTTGTGAATGGCGGACCACGGCGGACCTTACTTCGTACCCTCACTGTTCCAGCCGCTCCTGCAACTCTATCGCGGGTCCCCTGTCACACGCTCAGCACCGCTAAACCAGCTGCTACCCTATTTACGACGCGGTCCCGTTGCTCACTTCACCATGCAGGCCTTCGGTGAGAAATGTCTACGCTGCGGCTGCGGTCCGTCGCATTTGCGGCACAAACGCTCACAATACCAGTGCCCAAAAACCGCCGTGTAAGAACATGTGGAGATTATATGGGGACACTGGCTGACATATGTGCAGCCCAAGTTCGACCTGTACCTGAGGGTGAGCATCCTAGACTGTTCGGCGCGTCGCACGGAGAGCTCATCGTACCTAGATCGTCGACCTTAACAACGTACCGCTCACGTCTGGGAAATCCTTCGTAAAATGGCACCTCCCTCACTCGACGGCCGCCGAGCACCGCGGCAAGACGGACAATTGCCAGATCAAGGAGCACAAAGTGCAGTACAACTATGACATCACACTGCCCATCCGGCTCACAGTGGACAAGAACGGGATGTTGCAGGAGAGCTTCATAGAGTTCGAGGTGGTGCAGGAATACGGGGGCTCTGGCCGAGGCGAGCGGATAACGCTGGGCAACGTCAAGCTCAACCTAGCCGAGTACGTGGAACAGAGCGAGTTCGCAGGCGCAGAGGGCGACGACCCGGGCGTGACACGGCGGTACCTCATGCAGAACAGCAAGATCAACAGCACGCTCAAGCTCGGGATATACATGCGACAGACGGAGGGAGACAAGAACTTCATTGCGCCGGCCCTGAAGACAGCACAGGTGTTCAGCGGCATTGCAGGTATCATGGCCGGCGAGCAGCAAGAGCTGGAAGAGAGCGGTAGTGCGCCGTCGCTCACGAGCAAGTCAAGAGATGCCAGTGAGCTGCAGGACATGTACAGGCGCACGCTCGCGGCATACTGGTCTGCACAGCCCGGCGAACTGAAAGCAGACGAATGCATAGAAGACATCTTCGCAGGCGGAGATGGCTGGGGTGATCGCGCAAAGCCATACTCTCCGCAACGGGGCGGTATACGGTTCACAACAACAGCCACAGGCGACAGCAGCGCCTCTGTGAGCGGAGATGAACGGCACGCACAGAGGAGTCGAGGGTTGTTTCGCAAGTCGCAAGATACATTGCGGCCCGGAAGTGCGCATTCAGGCTCGCCCAAGCAGCATGTCCGCGGGAGAGGGAGTCTGGAGCAACAGGCGCACCACATGAAGGCCGAGGCGCAGCGGAAACGGAATCGTCCACACCACGAAGTCGATGAGTTTGAGCTGCGGCAGGACTTGTGTAGTTGGAAGCGGCCGATATGAAGAAGCACTCTAGAAACAAAATAGGAATGTTACACACCCAACTATGACGCGCTTTGCACGTGAAGTCGCGATGATGTTCTGCCGGGCGGTGAAGACGGAAAGTTGAACTCTCGCAACGGCGAACCGCGTTCCAGCATCATCGTCATTGTACATTGCTGGCTTTGTCCTTCCGCTCCTTATGCTTGCGCCCCGTGCTTCCAGTGCATTTGTATGCCTCCGATGTGAGCTCAAGCTTGCGCGACCTCGAACGTCCGCCGCTCCCCGTCAACCTTCGCATGCGAACTTTTCCACGACTGTACGCCGCTACGATGCCGCAGATGAATCTCAGGGCACCACGCCGGGCGATGATCCCGCCAAGGGGGCTGCTGCGAACAAGCCTTTGCGGATTTCGAAGGAGTACATGCGAAAGGGCAAGCTGGTCCGGCAGAGGAAGGCGAAACTGGGCATGAAGCGCATGGATGAAGAGGCGGATATCTTAGTCCTCAACGAAGCCTCAACCCCCGAGAAGGCCGAAAAGCAAGAACCCGAACCGCTCGAACCGATATCGGTGCCAGACATCTTCTCGTCTCTACAACAGGACAGCGCGCCTGCCACTCAGGAGGATGTCGAGAAGCAACTCGAGACCTTGCGCCCCGTCCGCGGCAATCCGGACGAGCCACACTACGTTACTACCGCCGACTTCGTCAAGCTGATAGCTGCTCTGACCCGCGGGTTTACGACGACACAGCTCTCACACTACTACTCGAGCGCAAAGAGCATAAAGCAGGACACTCTCTACAAGATGGTGAAGGCCACTGTCAAGGCAACGAAGCGAAGCGACTGGCACCCGACCACTACGAACATCGAGAAGCGATTGCCAGGTGTCGAGATTATGGCGAAATCCCCAGCAAAGCAGAAAGCCAAGAACATTCGAAAGGCGACGTTAGTAGACAAAATCCTTCGAGACGTGTGGCAGCTCGAGATTCTTGAAGAACTCGAGGCTCCTGGAGAGTTGGAGCTAAAGTTGAAGGAGTGGGAGCTCAAGCTTTTGCAAGCTGGAGGCAACGACAGCAACCTGGCGCGCATCGCAAAGATCAGGAATGCTAAGGTTGAAATTCATTGGCCTACCAATGTCTTGCGTATCACGGCGGACAAGAACTCGGCTGAGTACACAGCGAATGATGTTGAAGAAGCGCTCAGCAAAGCGCGTGCGACATCACTTGATCTCAAGCGTTGGATCGAGCAGCTTAGGGTTCCACTGAACGCTAGCTTGGTTGCTTCACTCCCGATCGATTATGTGTCATCTCTGACTGGCACGAACATCGTCGCGTCTGCCGATCACACAGTGAGTCTTGCCAGCATGTACAGAATTCAAGACCTGACCGTTGCAGTTAAAAATACGTGGGCTGGACGAGACCTCCGGTGCGGAGGCAAAAAGGACACTCATTAGACTCTTACCGTTCAAGGAGTCTGCGACGCGCACGATTGATACTCAACGATTAGACGCGGCAAAGCAGGGTAGCTATCTACTACCAGTGTTTCATGAGACGAAGTCGCTCGACTACACCTATCGAAATCTTAATCTGGGCCGCTGGGCGCTGCCGGTTGCCCGCTCAGAAGACCCAGACACATCAAAAGCGGCTGAGGCGCCTCATGAAGGCGTCGATTCGAAGCTGGATACTGAACGAGGCACACACAGCCTGGTCAACCGAGTCATTTCCACAGTACGTCCACCGGTTGACGGTAGCTTTACAGGCCCTGAGTCAAAGCCTCGGAACAGACAGACTGGTTATTGGGCTTTAGAGCCTGAGTACAAGGTCTCAGCGGATTTTGGACAAGCACTGTTCCCTCTCGAGTACTCTGACCCGAACAAAGTCATTGAGGCCGCCTCCGACTCTTCACAATCGCCCTTCCAGCCTGCGATACCCGGTCTTGGAAGCTTGCTAGCTTCATCGGACTTCCAGAATCTGTCGCGCACAGAATCACCAGCCTTGCTGTACGATTTCATTCCATCCCCTGACCAAAAAGACTTCGAGGGCGAAATCGGTCCAGACTTCCCCAAGCTTCACGTCCAAGTCCGCACCGGCCGGGATGGTAACAGACCTACCATTCACAAGCTCAGCCTGGGCTTTCAAGAGCGCATCCACGACGTACTGCTCCCAGACCAAGCGGCAGACATCCGCTTCTACCGCTACGGACGCTTGAGGTTCAGCAGCAAGAGCCACCACGACAAGAACGTCGAGAAATGGTCGGAAGCCGTGCGCCAGAATATCGAGAGCGGCGGACGTCTCTCTGCACCGTCTCTCATTCTCGACATCCCCAAATGGACTATCCCCGGCTTCCCTTCTGACGCTATCGGCATGGTATCTATTAAGTACCTCTTCTCCGGCATTCAGTTTCGCCAGAGCGTTACTGGCAGATTGCTCGACACGCAAGTCTCCTACAGCACAATGCAGTCTGGCAAACTGGGCGCAAAGGGTGGCGTACTGAGCGCATACTCCGAGAAACTCACCACCAAGGAGTGTGAAGGGCAGATCCGCGAATTCGCGACGAAGTGTATGCAGATGGTGGATCACATCACGCAGGCTGGTGCGCAGACCCAGCCGCCTAGGCAGCTTGCGCTGCCGAGGAACGAGTTCAGTTCGAGGAAGCAGAGAAGGGCGGCGATGATGGAGGAACACGTTCAGCTTATGGGTGAGGAGTTGGTGCAAGGCCAGGATGTCGGACAGGAAGCGGAGCGTCAGGAGGAGGATGATGCTCTTCTTGCCTCGAGGCTTGACGGTGAGGCACCGGCTTCGAAGGCACAGAGTGCTGTTGATGAGGCGCAGTCTGAAGCTGAGGCGAATGAGAAGGAGGACAAGGCTAAGAGGCAGAAACAGGAGGCGAATGCACTTTTGGACGATTTGTTTGGCGACGAGCCGGTGGACGAGTCAAACAAGGCTGAGGAAAATCACGACGAAACTTTGGCAAAGAAGAGCGAGAGTCTATAGACATGCCGGTTTGGTATGACTTAGCATTGCATGGCGTTTCTAGCATCTGTTGTATATCACAATGTAACACCACACTTCTTCAGGCTGCGCTGTTGTGTTATCGCTGCTTCTTTCCTTGTAAGTGCTCGTCGCGCGCTCTTTCTGATCTTCCCCTCCCACGTGACCGTATTGGTCCTATCCGTCTTCGCTTACCCTTCTCCTCTCTTCTCCCTTCCACTACGTTATATTGTTACCACGTTCACCCTTTTCACTGCTTCCGTCTGCCAGGATGTTCTCTCGATGATGCACCAATGCTCAAGTGGACGACACCCTTTCACGGATAGTCGCCGCGTAACCTTGCACGGTATTGGGCAGCTGCAGTATATCTTTCTCTAGTAAGCCGAAGGTACGGGGAGCGAACTTCAGCAGCAACAAAATCAAGGCTATTGCTTGCAAAGTCTTCAACCCATTCGTTGCGCTGGCAACACATCCCTGGATCTGGACAGGCGGTGCAGCACAGCCACATGGCGGAGCAAGGCTGCACTGTCATATTCGCTTCTCAAAACTTGTAGCGTTGCCCTCCACTCAACGCTCATAGATACTCTCGTTGAAACGACTCCCGACATCGACCATCATCATGGTATTATTCAAGTACCAACCGCTAGATCTGCATCAGAAAGAGATTCGCCTCTTGCGCATCGAGGAAGATGAAGACGAGGCTGCGCCGATACGCATCACTATCCGACACGCCAACTTCACAGAGGACCTGAGTTACTACACACTGTCGTATGCTTGGGGCGAAGAGACTCCTACTCACGACATCTTGATACGCTATGAGCATCAAGAGGAAGGTGTGATCGCCGTAAGAACAAATTTATACGATTTTCTGAAAGCAGCCCGCCACTTTAAACAAGAATGGGCGTCAGAATGGATATGGATCGATCAGATTTGTATTAACCCAGGACTACCTCGAAGAGAAATGCCATCAAGTTGCCCAAATGACAGCCATATATTCAAAAGCGTTTCGGACGCTTGTATGGCCCGGGACCCTACCCCCTGCATGTCGAGAGATCGAAAATACCTATGAGAATGGACCCTCGTGGCGATTTGGAGAGATCTATCTTACATCTGAAGAAATGTCAAACATTGAAGCCGAGTGCGGACACACAGGTCTGTTGGCGAGATTGTCAGGAGACTTATTTCCAGCGTTGCTGGCGAAGTCCTACTGGCACAGACTCTGGATTGTCCAAGAGGTTGCCTTAGCTTTCAACAAGGTCCTCATATTCTTGGGCACGGAAACATATTGGTTGAATGACCTGGTTAAGGTGTTATGGGTAATCATGCAGCACGCCAAGAAAGGCGGGCATGATGTTGGGACCATTAATAGCATTTGGCAGAGATTGATGAGCTCTAGGACGTTCTACTTCTGTATCAAACATGCGAGCCTCCCCGGATTGTACTTTTCCTGGTCTCTTGCCCTCTCCCGCACTCATGGAGCCAGCTTTACAGATCCATTTGACCAGGTTTACGCTATTATGGGGCTGGTTCATGAGGACGTAAGGTTCCAGCCTGACTACACACTGACCGTAGGTGAATGGTTGAGGTCAATCTTCGATAAAGAGATCGTATTCTGGGAGTCGAGGACCACTAGATATCTATGGCCGTCGCTGGATCGCCTTGCGTGCAATCTGATACGCAGGTCAGATCTGAATGATCCACATAGAGGACCGTGTGAGCTAGAACAGGAAGAAGGCCACGTATACCCACATCTAGGTCTCATTCGCGTGCAGAACATTTGCCGCATCCTTCGATATCTAGGACTACGCGAGCCCTCCGTGATCCCTGTCGAACCTCATCAACTAGAGGTTGACCCGCCGGTCCTTTTGGAATACCTTGAGAACGCTGAGAATGTGGAACTGAAATTTCAAGGAGCCAACAACAGATTGCACGAGGACATTTTCATTCTTTTTCTAGGCCTCCCTAGTAATGCTACACACCGCCAGATCTCCCGAAGGTTGAGCATTCGTTCTATCTAAAAGGCGTTTCCCCAGATATTGCGATGGCCCATAAAGGACGGTAGTACTCCGTGATTTACATGATGAAAAGTAGAGCCTTCAACCGACTCTTGGCGCAAGCAAATAGTGTAATACGATCATATGACACAAAACTCCGTCGAGTAAGCAGAGTACCTCTTCATATAGCGAGCCCGTCAGCATCCCCAACAAGCCCCAGACGCATTGCAGTGTATTTTCATGCTCGACCAACGCATCAAATACCGCAACGCAGATTTCACGTAGCTAATCGGGTCTTAAGGATCCTCCAACTCACCATCTCAATTTCTCCAGTTCGCCTTTCTTTGCCGTGTCTTCACTTGTGCATCATGACCACGTCGCTGTTCTTGGCTGTTTTCCTGTAAACACAGTGTGCGTTGAGCATACAAGTAACGCCCACATCTCAAACGATCTGAACCTGACTGGACAAAGAAGCCTGACCTTGACGTTCACGTTGTCGCACGATGTTATGTCCAAGCATGACGTTTAACATTGTGCGCCACGTTTCGACAGGTCGTACTTAAACACAGCAAGGGCTCTCTTGTGCTACTCACACAGAATCCAGATACCAAAGCGTACAATCCTAGAAAGGTAAAGCTAGAACTCAAAAATGTCAGACTCGACAAACTCTTCGCGTCCCAGCACCCCTGAGACAGTGATCCATCGACCTAAGAAGGCAAAGACCAAGATCCTTGAGTATCTTAAGCCAACAGTGTACAAGCCGAGCGGCAAGTCACCCAAGGTCTCACCTCCACAGGACGCTCAGGCGTCGCAAGCATTGCTTGAAGCTCTCGAGCAGGCCGGTGTGCGAAACCAGTCTACGAAGATCAAGCAAGCCGCTCCCAAGAAGAAGTATCCTGCACCACGAAAGCTGACCGTCAGCATTATCCACGGTAAGACCAAGCATGTAATCCACAAATACATGCCTACCCGCCTACTGATGGCCATCTCACCTGAGGCGAACGGAGTCCTGGAATGTAAGCCTTGGGCAGGCAAATTCTTCATCTACGGCAAGTACGCGCCCGACTCCATGAGCGCAGTCTTTAACGCCATCATTCTCTCCCAGAACATGCCCGTTGCCGCAACCGACCTTGTCGAAAACTTATACACCTACGAAGCGTGTCTTCGTCTCAGCATCCCCAGCACCCACCCTTCTCTCAAGCCGCTACTCACATGCATCAACGACCAGCTCTCTACTACAGACTACGGCAGCGAGATCATAGGCTTCGTGACGTACCGTCTCGGCACCGATGACCCAGTGTTCGCGCACATGACTAACGTATTGTGCCACAAGCGGTTCACAGGCGCGGTTCAGGATACGAAAGCGTTCGAGAAGATGATTGCGAAGAAGCCGGCGTTGCAGAAGGCGATGATGCAGATTGATCAGGCGCATAAGGCAAGGCGTGAGGCTATTCATGCAAGCAAGCGCGCTTGGCGTAGGCCTGTTGATGGCGGAAAGAAGATGACCACAGCGTGGAATGTTGGTGAGCTGCTTGAGGAAGCTGCGCAAAAGGTAGGAATAGCGAAGCAAGAGGAGGAAGTTGATGCGGGACAGAAGGAGACGCTTCTGAAGTTGTTCAAAGGACGAGAAGAAGACTGGTGAGGCGGAGAAGAAAGAGAAAGCTGCGGTCAAGGACAAGACAGAAAAGGTTGAGTAGGAAGAATAGCTATCGGCAGATGAATAAGAAAGGTAAGTAAACACTCATGTAAGCCGTACATATTCGATGCAAGATAACGCAATCGCATACAGTTGAGCATTTTGATCCACAATTTGCTAGAAGGTGACTATTACGACGACAATGACATGGTAGCGCTCGAGAAAGAGACACTCAAAATCGTTCTGTCTTCGAAGAGGTTCAGACGATAGAGGATATGTTACAAGAGTCAAGCTGATAGGCGATGGTGAGGTGCCATGACTAGCGTGATGCACGTGGCACCGTAGTCACAGCAATGGCGCGATGATGTCAAGCAGCGAGACCCTGGAATCGCATCCAAGCTTAAACCTAGAGCTGCGCATGTGGACAATTTCCTGACAACTGCACGCAACAATACTCACATCGCCTACCTATCTGCACCTCGCTAGGAGGGTTCATCTACAGACACCGACATTTCTGCTGTCGAAGTCACACGACCTTTGCAGGCGTCAACAACACAACAACACAACAACACAGTACTCTCGGTGGCCTGCACCACGTACATATACACAACCATGGCGCCCCTCAAAATCTCAATACCAGATGCGCACACAAAGACACCGGAAAGCGGCAAGCCCTACACAGAATACACAGTGAAGATCGATCACCCGTTTCCGCGCGCAACGTCCTCCGTCTCGAAACGCTACACCGACTTCTCGAACCTCGACTCTGCGCTACGCTCCGCCGTCGCCGCACCACCTGTCGCTCTGCCTCCAAAATCATGGTCTCTATTTGGATTAGGTAGCTCTTTAGGCTCGCCAGAGCAGGTTGAGAAGCGGCGGCAGGGTCTGGAAGAATACTTGCGGGCAATCGAGACCAGCCAAGATGCGCGATGGAAAGCAAGCGCGCCATACCGCGCCTTTCTCGAACTCGACGACAAGGAAGGTAAACGCCCTACTTCATTCCCAGGGAGTCAGTTCGGCAAGGATAGAGTGAGGGATAGTAGCGACTGGCTCGATAAACATGCAGAAGTCAAGAGTAGCTTGCAGGACGCACGCCGCTGGCTGACGAGCCGCGAACAAGCCACTGCTGCGAGCGCCCAGCACGATGCAGCCGCAAACGCGAAACGCTCGTTGATGCGCGCGGAAACGCTTCTGGGCGCGCTCGAGGAGGGTCTGAGACGCCTGAGCGGCACAAGCGGCGACGAATGGAGCGGCGAGAAGCTCGGCGACGGCGAGGTACGAAGAAGGAAAGACATGATAAGTAGTTCGCGCAAAGAGCGCGACGGCCTCGAAAGCGTGCTCAACACCATGGCCGCCAAAGCCGCTCTCTCTGGCTCCGGAACGCTCTCCACTCCCTCGACTTCCAGCGCTGCTGTCACCGCCGAGCAGAAAGCAGGCCTCTTTAAGGGCGCGTCAAAACCCTCTGGCCGACGAGTGCTAGGTGGTGCGCCTGTCGAGACTGAGCGCACCAGGGAGTTAGACAACGAGGGCGTGCTGCAGTTGCAGAAGCAGATCATTCAGGAGCAGGATGAGGATCTGGTGGATCTGACGACGGTGGTGAAGCGGATGAGACAGATGGGTGTTGCCATCAACGAGGAAATTGTTGAGCAGAATGCTATGCTGGGCTTGCTTGAAGAGGATGTGGAGAGAGTGGATGGCAAGATCAGGATTGCGAAGAAGAGGGTTGATAAGATTCGTTGAGAAGGGCAGTTTGGGACCCACATGATATCGATTGAGCATACTTTACATTGCAAGGCGTTTGGTGTCGTTAATCGGAATGTCAACATGATAATGAATTGGATATCTTTCAGTTTACTTGTGTGTATGATCGATATGTTTGGTATTCGACGATCCCAGTCGTAAAGTCTGGAATATGGACAAGATAGTATGTAAGCAAATATATACAAGAGAAACGAATTCAGAAGATTTTCAGCATCTTCGCGACATCCAGTATCTACGACCACGCAGTCGTAGCACCAATCGCCGACCCGTCGGCCGGAAGCAAAAAGTTGCTCGCCGCAATCTTGCCTGTCGTAGCATCCCTCTTCCCCTGCACAAGCGTGATATCAACCGACTTGAACGCCGCATTGTTCCATGTCTTGCTGCCCTGCCACGAATTACCCGTCTGCTTCTGTGCACTGCTCAAGCTGACCTGGGCCGAGTTAGTGGTGCTCTTAATGTTGCTTGCAGCGATGTTGTTGGTGAAAGTCGTGATCGCCGTCTTGCTATTGAAGCCAACGTCTCCGTTGTTCCATGCAGTGCTGCGCTGGATGATGAAGTTGCCGGGCTGGCTGTTATCCGTGAATCCCTTAGCCGCGTTGTTGAACGCAATGCAGTTGGTGATTTGGTGGTTCGCGGCCTTCTTGTCCGCCGCATCGCCACCGCCGAGCTTGAAGCCGTTGCCGTCGCCCTGGAAGTCGGTGAAGCCCCATCTGTTAACGCCGTTGCCCCAGGAGATCGTGTCGACGATGGTAATCTTGCTCTTGAACTCCCAGAGGTCCAGACCATCGTCTACGTTGTTCCAGAGGCGAGCGCCCTTGAGCAGATTGCCCTCACCGGTGCCTTCCTTGATGCCGATGCCATCAGCGGACTCGCCGTTCTTGCGGGGATCGCGGTTCTCGTAGGAGTCGAGGTAGAGGATTTGGTTGTTGGCGCTGTCTCCTTGGAGCTGGAAACCTGTCTCGTAGTTCTGGCGGGTGACGAGCTGCTGGAAGATGTTGTTGTTCGAGCCGACCGCATAGACACCGTAAGGTCCGTTAATGAACTGGATGCCCTTGAAGGTCCAGTAGGCTGCGTTCTCGACGTGGAGTACACCGCGGTCAGCATTTGCGATGCTGCCACCGACAGGGGCAGGGGTGCCAGTCAGTGCTTCGCCATCGACGATGGGCACTTCGGTCTGGTAGGCTGCAAGAGTGATGCGAGCCGATGAAGTACCTGACTTCTTGATCTGAATGTTCTTGGTGGGAGAGTATGTGCCTCCGCGAAGCAGGATGCTGTCGCCGGCTACTGCCTTATCCACTGCAATTTGGATTGACTTGTAGGGAGCAGCGAGGGTTCCAGCAGCGGTGTCTGAGCCGGTAGGCGAGACATAGTAGGTTGCGCACAGCACAGAAGGGAGGAGAAGGAAAATGGTTTGAAGTGACGTGAGCTGCATGATGAAGATATGCAAACGAATGAGATAGATACAAGAATCGAAGTGTAGAAAGCAGTAATAACAGAAGGGAACTACCGTTCCATGACTGACTTATATACTTACTCTGCTGTCGCCATAGTCGACCGTTCGCGCATGATCACAACGCCTGCCATGGCGCCATAGAGCAGGAATCTCCGACATGAATGATGGATGTAGTTATGCCGGGATCGCAAAGTAGTTTTCTCCAGATTCGGCGAATTAAATGAAATGAGTATATGTAAAAATTCCCCGAGTGGGTGTAGGTCAGTGTTTCACGTGGGAAGTCCACAAATCATGAGCCGTGTTTCATGCTTGGCATACTTGGCGCACATGGTTGCTGACTTCGTCGTAGCAATGAAGGACCGTCTTGTAGGGCGATTATAAGCCTGGATGCTGCGAAGCCGCGGGATTGAGGGTGGACGATGTCTAAGGTGGGGCGTAATAAGGGACTCGCGGATGCGTGTAGACGACGAGTAATTGTCGAGGTGTCCCAGCAGGAACAAGTTCGTTCCTTGAGGCTGTTTGTATTAACATATCTTACATAAGCAAGGCACAAGCTGTTAGGTGATTGAGAAAAGCCAAGTCGCTTGGGTTAACCGAGTCTGATTCAGACGTGCTCGGATCTGGTGGTGTTGCGTAGACGTTGATGAACAGGCTCTTCTCTGTCCAACTTCAGTGGTGAGGATGGAAACCACGATAGCAGTCTTCTATCTACTGCTACGTGATTTGCACGACCTGATGCACCGTACGACCTTGGCTCGTGGCATTGCGAGACAATGCGTATAGGCCATTGTTGAAGTGCAGTGATTTCGCTTACACCAATCCAGAATACTACGAGACTGCTAGTATTCAAGGAACAAGGACACAGAGCCCATATGTAAAGGGAGCTGAATCTGGTAACAAAGAAGTGATGGCGGAGGTCGTGCCAGAGAACGTGGCAATGATGACGCGCGAAAACCTCGGGACTAAGGCGTGCCACTAGTCCTATTCAGGGAATGTGCCAACCACACGGTCATCAGATGAGGGCGTCGCCACCTTTCCAACCACAGTCATTGCAGCCGACCCACAAAACCCCAGGTTAACATCGTGACCCCACATGGCGATCCACAGTGCATTAAGCTGCTTTACTGGCTCGCGGCGCTGCGGGACGAGAGACGGTCTGCCAACCGCTGCAGACTGCAGTGGCTTGCTGCCCGTTATGACGTGCAGTTTCTTGATCGATTGCTGCTGATACATAATTCTTGCGGGGGTATATGAGATCTGCCTCCTTCGTGTGCAAAAGGTAAGGTAATGATTCCGCCTGGCTATCGTATCATGTTTCGTTCCTCGACTCTCGCGATAGCGTTGCTCGCAGCAGCTTGTGTAACACAGGAAACTTGCAACGAGCCTGCCTCGAGGCTTTACCTTCCGGATCCGCCATACGACAACTACATCTATTTCGACTGTCACTCCAGTTCTCACGTCATCGTAACCAGTCCTAGACCCGACAGCAACCTCAGTGTCATCGGACCGCGTTTGCTTGTAGCATGGCCTGGAGGGAATAGCGGTTTGGTCGCTTATTTTGCGCCTACAGATGGAGCCAACGGGACTCTTACACCACGTCTCGAGAATTCAACATCGACAGGCGAAACGCTGGATCCCATCTACGAACCTATTGAGGGTGCTGACCCTCGTACAGGGGTTTCCGGTTCCATTAACTTCAACGTCCCGGCCAATCTGACGGTTGCAATCCTTGGTAGCATTCGCACGATCCGAGACTTTGCTGAAGGGCCTAGCATACTCGACCCCGATGTACAAGGTGGGCTTCGTTTCTCAGGGTCAGAAGTCAGCACGACTATCAACCGGACTTGGTTCGACAATGTCACAACTACCGACCTTACATTTACTCCACTCGGTGGGGCAGAACCTGTGATTAGAGATCCGGATAACAACCACTTGCAGTTCGGTGCAGGAACATATCAATGTGAGCAGGCGTTACGTTTTATTGACTTCACTCATCACTGAACACCTCCAGTCAATGCCTCATTCAATTACCCGCACCTTGAACAATTGAACCAGATAGAAGTCCTCAATCCCCAGTCAGCCGATCTCATTGAGCAGCAACCCGATCAAACAACGAGTCTCTCATTCTTATCGTACGAAGACAAGCTTCTGGCAGGCACCTGGCGCTTTCTTACTTCGGCCGAGACAGCATGATTTCTATGCTTCTTATGCAACCTGTACTAAGCGAAGGGGAGAACAGCGCTATTGAAGCTGTCATCAGTGCAGTACTTGAGCGTATCAATCGTACGGACGGTACTGTGTGCCACGAAGAAGTCATTGGGGACTATGCGACATACCTCAACCTCAAGGAGAACATCACATCAACGGAACCCCGATGTGATTACAAGATGGTCGACACAGACTATCTGCTTCCAATTGCTTTACAGAATTACTTTGTCGATACTGAGGTCGGCCAAGGGCGCTCTGAGACGTTCTTCAACACGACGGCAACGTTCCTGGTTGATAATGATGGTTTCACTTACGAAACACTTGCAGAGATTACCATTTCGAAGATCATGAACGCTACAGCTGCATTTGCTACAGAAGGTGGTCAAATCAAGGAGAATCTCATTCACTTGCGCCCAGATCAACCTGTCGGCGAATGGCGCGACTCAAATAACGGCCTTGGTGGCGGTCGCATCCCCTACGACGTCAATGCAGCACTTGTGCCTGCTGGACTCCGCGCCATTGCCGCACTTAGCCGAGCCGGTTTCTTCGCAAATCGTCCTGAATGGAACGAGACCGCAGACCAATACGCTCAGGTTTGGGAAGACGAAACGTTGCGATTCTTTGAAGTCGATGTGCCACAGTCTGAAGCTACTTCGCTCGTCAATAGCTATGTGACCGATGCCAATCTCTCGGTACCCTCGAACGTTAGCTCTATCACCAGCGATGTCACCTACTACGGTATCGCTCTGGATGGGAATGTCCCTCCTCCATCGAACACGTCCTCACCTATCGTTCCCGTGATGAACACGGATGACTGTTTCCGGCACTTCTTCCTTAACACGACGAATCAAGCCCAGCTCAGCGCTTTTCTCAGCCAGACTGCGGACCATATCCTGAATCTATTCCCTGTGGGACTGTCAAGCGACGTAGGATTGTTTGTGGCTAACCCAGCGTATGCTGGCAATGCAAGTTTTGCTGGGAACTTCACTCGCGGAGACTACCATGGCACTGTGGTCTGGGGGTGGCAATTGGCCATGATGGGCGCCGGACTTGGACGTCAACTCGGAAGATGTAGTGGGGATAATACTCCTGGTATGTAACTTGATCAGACCATTCTGACAGCCTGATTGACACCATTGATCAGACTTCTGCAACGACACCACTTTACATGCCAAGGTGCTCTCAGCTTACAACCGTCTCTGGGACCTCATCGAGGACAATGAGTCACAGCTAAGCAGCGAGGTATGGAGCTGGAACTACGACAACGGCTACCAGGCAACGCCACTCGGTAGTTTCGTAGCGACGGAAAGCAACATTCGGCAGCTTTGGAGCTTGACGTTCCTTGCTGTTCGTAGACAGGACTTTGGGAGCAACCAGTAACTGAGACCAGTCACATCTGGAAAAGTGTAGTGCATTACACAAAAGAAGTTGCTAGATATCATGTACAAGAAGAAAACCGATCATCAATCCATATCACACACCCTTAAAGTGCTTCAAACCCTCAACTTGGCGGTTGTGTTGCCACCGATCGAAGGAACGTCAGGTGCTCCGACCAGTGCCAAGTTCTCAATACCAGCAACACCATACAAAGCAGCAGCATTGGTGCTGACCCATATCGCCTCATCGACGGGGATGAGAACATCAGGAGCGTTAATTCTCTCTGTCTTCCAGGGCGCGGTGGGTGCAATTCCGTCCTTGCTGCCATCACCGAGGTACTCAGACCATACACGGGGTACCAAGGTAGCATTGTTGCGCTTGTTGGCGACATAGGCAGTAAAGCGGGAGTGACCCTGCTTGAGGTTCAGGTTGCCAAAGTCCTTACCGTACCTAGCAGCCTGCTCGGCCTTAGGAGCACCGTAGTAGTAGGCATAGTCCAGGAAAGCATCAAAGAAAGGCTGAGTAGTGTTGGGGGCTTCAGAGCCAAAGTGCTCGATCAGCTGATCGATGGTTTCGAGGACACCAAAGACACCTGAGAGATGAGCCACGGTGATGTTGCCGGTGTTATTGGGATCTGTGGGTGGCGGGGACCAGGCACCAGTGAGAGAATTGTAGAAGGCTTCACCTGTGACGAAGCCGTTCTTCAGTTTGGGGTATGTTTCCAATGCCTTGACAAGCAGAGCCCGGGCCTGCTCCCAGTTTGGTCCGCGGCGCTCCCACTCGATCAGGTAGGCCTGCGCAATGCCGGCCCAATCAGTACCAAAATTGAGGTAGAGAGCCTCAGGGTCGGGTTTGTAGACGACACTGGCAGCACGAACCTTGCGGCGAGCATCGACAAGGTAGAAAGCCTGTGCGGCCTTCTGTGTCTCGCGTATAAGATCGCCAGTGCGTTCGTCACCACCGGAGATATAGAAAAAGGTCTTCCTGTAAACAGGTGTGGATATACGAGCTTGCTTGGCGCTGTCGCCCCAGTGCTGAACGCCATGTCTCGTACCAAGACCAGTGAAGTTACCGAGGTGGTAGGAGTCGACTTCACCGCCGTGACGTACCTGGTCGTGAGCAAGACGGTAAGCACCTGCATCACCAGTTCGCAGGAAGTGGCCCCAGAAGAACAAATCAGGCGAAAGCTCAGAGTTGTCCCAAGCGTAGCCACCGATGTCGTAACGCCACTGGTGACGGTCATCGTCATAGGTGTGGATGACATCGCCGTGGTCCCAGAATCCGTACCAGCGACGTTGTTCAACCTGGTTCTCGTAAAACTCAATTAGAAACTTCATGTTGTTCTCGATTGTCTGAGCTTGTGCAGAGTCCTTAGGCGAGCCGGGCACATCCCAGTAGCTACCAATAGCCTTGGTGTCACGGATGTAGGTTGGTTCGGGAATGAGTACGGGCGGGTTGTTGGTATGGTTTGTTAAAGTCGAGAGATGGTCAGCTGACGGGGTGCTGGCAAACGCGTAGAGGAACAACTCGTTCGTGCGACCAATCCCGTAAGGTGTGTTGTAGCCGCCCTCGTAGTCCTCGTAAGTAATCTCCAGAGCATCCAACTGCTTGGCGTACGTGTCCTCACCGAGACCATCGTGGTATGGCCTGACGTCCAAAGGCTCGGCTTGGGGACTGTAGAGCCACAAGGTAATAGAGCCTGTGTCAGTAGCAGCGTTGGAAATATCAAGGCTGGTAGGGTACTTCTTCCAGAAATCACGAAGGCCCAGAGCGAGACCACCGACAGAGGAACCACCGAGGTAAGCAAGTCCACCAGAGCGAGTACCACCGGGAATAGTGACCCAACTCTGTCCGGCTTTGGTGCGCTTCTTGAGATTGAAGCCATCTGGCGAGAGCTGAGTCAATCTGTAGTCATTCCAAGTGGGAATCCATTGAAGGCGAGTAGTCACTCTCTGATCCCACGAGGCCTTGTCGGTTGTCTCGGTACCGTTGAATTGAGCGGACCTCACATCCGTGCCAGGGTCACGGCGTAGACCAGTGATGCCTTGAACAGCCTCATGCAGCAGACCTCCATCAACACCGGCGATGCGGACGTGACGGTTGTACTGCTCCTCCTCGGCAAGTGGTACATCGAAACGTACACCAAGACCTGAGATGAAGTCGCTCTTAGCCTCACCGTCGTAGATGATAGTGTGGATGATGCGGATTGCCTCAGAGTTTGCGTACAGGTAGAAACGAACGGTAAATGGCAGCCAGTCTGCGTGCGAAGACTCATCATCGACAGAATGAATACCATGAACCGTCACAAGAGCCCTTTGAGAATTATCCTCCGATACTGTGGTGTTATGGATCTTGCTGGCAAAGCTGAAATAGTCGATACCGGTTGGCTTGCCGTTCTCATCGTCATCAGGAGTACCGCTCTGCGACCGCAGTACCAGGCGACCGTTGTTTCCAATGACCTTGCCCCCGGACTCTATGGACGAGACCAGGACATCTCCAGACTTAGGAAATGTAGCAGTGACCTTGCCGGTATTGACAACGATGCCGTCTCCGGATTCGGTGACTTGCACACCGCTGGTGCTGTTGTTGCTCTGTCGTCTCAGGCGAGAGAAAGTGGCATTGCCTGGGCCAGAAGCGGTAATGGTGTACTCGTCCGCGGGTGAGTCGGTAGCACCGAGGGCGTGTCCGGTCCACTTGAGAGAACCATCAGGCCAATATGCAGTGACCCAAGACTGTAGCTGTGCATCACCGGAAGCTGTGAAGGTTGTTGCATTGGCCAAATGCTGTCCACGAGGCCATGGCAGTCCAAAGGTAACGCCACCAAGGTAGTCTGGTGTTCCTTCAAGCCATTTGACCTTGACAGAGTCGGTCTGTGCGGCTGCGCAGCTGAGAAGGCCGTAAAGGCCAAGCACAGTCTTCAACATTGTGGAAGCAGTGGAAGGGTCGCGAGATCGCGTCCTGGAGGTTCAACGAGCATTCACGATGCAATTTGTACCTGCATCGTATGACGCCCGCCCGGTCTCGGGCTTATTGCGAGATCATGTCGCCATCGCGAATATCATCGCAATCTCCGGATACCAAGTCGTTTAAGGTAGAATCGCCGCCAGTTTCTGGGCACGCAAGACTGCATCCACAGAGCGTGATGGAAGCGATGCAGGGTTCCGGAAGAGGTCTCGCGTGTGCTGCAGGGGCAACACCGTTTGGGCCAGATGGATCGCACAATTGCGGGGGCGGGAGTGCATTGCACGTGCATGGTGGTGTAGGAGTTTATCCGCAATCGTTCTCGGGCCATCGTCAGCCGACACGGTCACTATTCGAGGCGGTGAACTTGGAAGAAGACATCCTGAATGACAAAGTTCAAGACGGGGAGGGGAAGCCAAGAACCGCACCAAGGGAATGATGCAGGTACTCCGTAGAGTTGAAAACGAGATGAAATGGATGTAAAGTCCATGACAGCACGTGATTGATGACATAATCGAGAGGATTCCCTGCCCTGTCAATCAGCTCTCAGACTCAACACATCAACCTCCAGGCACACAATTCTCGACGTCTGGAACAGTCTGAAAGACACGATGCCGTTTGATCCTCTTTATGATGTCGCAGAGGGCAGGACGAGCCAACAATTTCGCCATTTGCTTTGGCCAATACCGCCGCTTTTACGGCTGGGTTGAGCGGACCCGAGTATGTGTGATCGAATGTCAATATCTTCATATGTCTAGTGAGCCTTGGTGTAAGGTTTGAATGAGTACAGTTCACATTCTTCAGAGGTTGTACAACCTCCGGCTTTCGATCCCACGTCAACTTACCTATGGTGTAACATTCTGTTTAGTACTCACCTTTCATATTGACTTCTCCATGGCCAGTTCTTCTACTATATAGCGTCTACATGGAACCATATCTAGGAAGGTGCTCGAGCCTTGGCCACCATGTTGACTGCAATCGTAGTGATATGAAGGGTCGTATCACACCAGCACTTTCTCGTACCATCGAGCAGCATGCCGCAACGAGACGCGGACAACGACGATAGAAGGTCTAAGCAGTAGGCACAGTATATACAAGAGGCTCTTAATGGCCGGGATGAACGCATCAGCTCATCAACACAGTTTTCCGCGACCTCCAAGACCCGCCCTACCGCACAGCTCGCAAAACATCCTACCACAGCTTTCAGGTCGCGATCTCTGCGCTTTACTGACAGGATGCAGCTTTCAGCCATTCTTCTTCTCCTTGCGAGAACTACCTCCGCTTTCGTTGTGTGCAACTGCCGCAACAATGTCTGCAACAATCGGTCCAACGGCGGCTGCTACGACTACGATGTCGGCACTAGCCTCAAATTCCAGAGCAACGCAGGCTGTACGATCGTTATGTCTAGTCAGGAAGGGATGCAAGAGTATTGCGTACTCTTCTCCTTCCCAGAACAAGTGTCTTGGACTACCTGGTAAGAAGGGTATCAAAAAGTGTGAGGTGCCAGAAGATCGGCCTGTGGACACTCGTTTAAAATCTTATAACGCTGCTTGCAACTTTCTGGTACAACCAACCAATCAATCCATTGTCAATTTCTATGTCTCTTCTAGTATAGATGCCGAGTGTTGAGTGTACGACGTGGTCGTAGACTGACGCATAGCAGCTGTCAGAGTCTTACTAGGGATGGTATGGATGTCTGCGTCCACTTTCCGCCACCGTATTGCTTTGAGTATGGTTTCAGGTCCGATGCGATCATATGTGTGAGGTTATCTGAGTTCTGTGGTTAGGTGTGCGTCTCGAGTAAGGGTCTGAACGCTTCTGTTCAGCACAACATGCCGTCCTCGCGAAGTGTCGATATTGGTACGTGCAACGTCATGTTGAAATTTTGTTGTAATCTGGTGACCATACAGTTAGACGTGAAACTTGAGTTTAGCGAATGAAAGACATCAGGTCGCTGATTGAAGTTGAAGACCAATTTCAAGCCAAGCGTGCACCGGTACCGGTCATGGTCTCTGGTGTCTTCGAATGTTGATCTGGGTAGCCGCGCGGCTGCCATATCAACGTAGGCAGTTCTGGACGTATTTCGTTCGCCGTTTGGAAACAAAGGCGACAGGACCTCTGCACGATACGGGTGTCGGTAGTTTAAGGCTGATTTGAGCATCTTTAGATCTTGTCCAGGCTATTCATGCCTACACAGTCAAAGTCGCTGTGCATACGGTTTACGGTAGCAGGGACCTGCCGTTGGCGTCAATGCACTACTCGATGTGGGGAATTTCAGGGGTGTTTTCTGACAGCTGCGTGGCTGTGCTCCGAAACTGGGTCAGTGCGCTCGTCGTATAGCATATACGGACGTATAGTTGTGGAGCATACAACAATTCGCAACTTCTTCCTGTCCTCTCTCAGTGGGGGTTTGATGTGGCTTTAAATATGTAGATGAACTCGACTGCTGACGATCACTTCACTTTTCTGACTTGTCTTTTTCATTCCTTCTTTTTCAATTCTTCTATACCTGGTTAGCGCTTTCAACGATACTCACGGTCCTTACACCGATTTCCTTACCATAGTCTGCGGTCAGGTCATTTCTGCATACCCAAGATGTCAGGCGATAATGGCATCTACCCGTACAAACCCAACAAGTCAGCCTGTATCATCGCAGCTGCACTATTCGGACCCAGTGCCGCGTACCATGTCTTCCAATTAATCCGATCGAGAGCCTGGTTTTACACCTCCTTCGTTGTCGGTGCTTTGAGTAATTCGCAACTGCGCCTGATATGTATACGTACTAACATCCCTCAGTGATGACAGCAGGTTATGTCTTCCGTTTCATCTCTGCTGGATCTCCTGCCGACTTGGGCCCGTACATTGGGCAGTCACTGTTCATCATCTTGCCTCCTTCCCTCTACGCCGCTACGATTTACATGATATACGGCCGACTCGTACTTTTCGTCAACGCCACCGAGGCTTCGATAATCCGTCCGACACTGGTCACCAAGGTTTTCGTCTGTGGAGATGTGGTTTCGTTCTTTATGCAGGCTGGAGGAGGCGGTATGATGGCGCAGGCTAGCATGGCAGATATGGGTCAGAAAATCATGCTCTTGGGCCTCTTCGTACAGCTGCTCTTTCTCGGGTTCTTTCTTTGCCTCTCGCTGGTCTTCTGGCAACGCATGTCGAAGTCAACGAAGCAATACACGATCCCACAGTACGGCAAGCACACCTGGAAAACACTTCTCAAGATGGTTGTGGGTGCTGCAATCATCATTATTCTTCGATGCATATTCCGCGTCATCGAGTTTGCGCAGGGACACAGCGGCTACCTCGTCAGTCACGAGGTCTACATGTACATCTTCGACGCGGCACCCATGTTGGGCGTGCAGATTATGATGCTTTTCGTGTACGCGGCCGAGATCTTTGGTGTGGGGAGACGTTCAAGGCTAATGAAGACCGAGAGTATTATCGATCTGTATCAGAGGGACCATGTATAGAGCCTCAAAGAAGCGCGAACGGTATCGCATCCAATGAACAGTGGCTGGGAACGAAGGAAGAAGAGAGGAAGGGGTCGGCATTGTCGGAGTTTTTCTTAGCGTATCTGTATTGCGCTTTAGCGTGAAACAGGGGGCGTACTTCGTTTTTCGCATCCAGACATATCACAACCGAATTTTTGACCTCCCAAGTACAACAGTCTCGCCACATCCTGCGCCGCGAACCAGTCAAGTCCAACTATTGGGCTTTGGTGCCTGCATGTGTCGGCCCGCTAGCCTGCAATGGGCCAGACTCGTAAAGCTCATCGCAAGTCACGAGCGGGGTGCGAAGAATGCAAACGTCGACGCATAAAGGTACAGTGGCTTCGCCCTGTTGATTTCGTCTCATTTAACACGGCCATAAGTGTGGCGAAGAGAAGCCAGAGTGCGCTCACTGTGTGCGGCATCTTGTGACATGTGTATATCCTTCGAAACCTCGGGAACGAGCAAAACCCAGCCCTACCAATACGCATTCGAACAAAGCGGTCTCGCCAGCAACATCATTGCAGCAGAGGCTCTCTCTACATGATCCTTATCCTACAGAGTACCGAAGCCATGTTACTTCCGACTCGTCGCTCTACACGCTCAGTGACTTGGCATTGCTACACCACTGGACCACGATTACCAGTCTGAATATTGTGCAATCGCCATCGGTGAACTACATCTGGCAGACTGGCTTCCCACAGTTTGCCTTCAAGAACAGTCCTTTGATGAACCGGATTCTCAGCCTTACGGCATTGCACCGCGCCTATCTGGACCCCGCCAATCGGCATTCTGCCATGCTGGTAGCTGGACAACATCATAGTCAAGCGATCAAGGGGCTCATGGAAGGCCTGCAGGAAGACACTGGATCAGACTCTGGTAATGCAGTATTCGCCAACGCGGTGTTGACATTCTTTTACGCGTTCATCTCTTTTGGACCGCTTTACAACGACCACGAGACCGGTGCAAATGGTGCCGCACACACGTCCAGGGTTCTGGCCGGTTCTTGGATCCCTTTGATGCGCGGTCTAGGACCTGTAATCGAACGTGTAAGAGAGCAGGTAGCCGCGGGCCCATTGGCATCCTTACTGGATATCGGAAAATGGATGGAGCTACGTCCGGGAACAGATGATGATCCTGATGACCATCACATCGACCAAATCAGTGACATATGGCGCAAAGGTGACCACAGCAATGAACACGCCGCCATTTATGATCAGACATTGTTCGCTTTGCGGCAATGCAACATGTGGCTGAAACAGTCCAGCACCTGGCAAGACGACAACACCCCTCGTAAAGCGAACTATGGGCCCTGGTCGGCACCTTTCATCTGGGTTTCTGTTTCCCCTGGGACGTATTTCGAGCTCCTTCAACAGCGTCAACCGCCAGCGATGACCATGTTCGCCTACTTCGGGGCGCTGATTCACAAGATGAATCACTATTGGTGGATAGAGGGTTGCGGTCGGAGCATCGTGGAGGTCGTGGACCACTGCCTTGGTCCTTACTGGAGTACTTGGCTAGACTGGCCGAAGCAAGTTATCCAGTCAGGGACGCCTTCCTCGTTGGCGTGAATGAGCAGGTGCTATTACAGCAGAGTCTCCATTGCATCGGAGGTATGAATCAATCCATAAACGTCCTCTAGCTCATTGCTAACCTTCAACAGTGGTCACGAAGTCTGCCTCATAATGTGACATGATAGCACTTTATGGCAAACGATGCCAGCGACAACGTAGTTCGAACATGGCGATTTGCGGTCGCACATGATTTTTTTTTTTTTCGAACTTCACAGCCCTCGCAAGCACGTGGTAAAGCCGACAGCCGCTGCCTTCTTTCTTGGACAGTCTCCTCAGCACCAAATGTTGACATTATGTCTTTCGATGTTGATGTAAATATTGTTGCAAGGACAGAGTAGATTTGAAAGAGGAGCCTTGGACACGTGGGCCCGCGGATCCAGCACTAGTCTGAAACGATACGTCACCCGTACCTAACTGCTTCCTCATCGATACTTCCTCAACACCTTCATTCCATGTTTTGCAGCACTATCCTCGCACCTATTACCGTGACCAAGTAGCAGTTTGTTGCTGACCGTGCACTTGTGAACACAAGCTACTGGGCGTGTGCGTGGTAGGATGGCCTCACGTCCAAGATTTCAAGGCCAGAAGGAGTCCTGTCGAGTAGAATTCACTAGGCCAGTGCTTTTTCTTCACTTGCTTGTTGCTTCCCTCGTTGGGCGGCGGTCACGCCTGCTTTTCTTTACGATCACATGCCTGCACTTGTTTTGTGCGAATGTTTGGCGGTGCTGCTGTCAAGCTCATTGCAAACAGCTCACAATCCATACACCATCGCACATACACGACATTCGTTTTCTATCTTTACTTCATTCATAGCATCTCTATTGCATTGACTCTGCCATGTCGGACGATTTGCATTATGGCAGATATCGCCTGCGCCACAGCACACGCCGAACTTCCCATGAATTCCCTTTGTCGAACCGCACGCTCCTGGACCAGCAGGAATACGAGCCATCTGTTGCACTCCGAGCCGATTACTTACGCCTGGATATCGAACGACTTGCACGTGAACTATCAGAAGGTAGCAAGCTCAGTGACGAGAGTCTTTCAAATTCACAGAAACTAATCCTTTCACGCGAATTGATACAATCACAAACCCGCTGACCGTGTGGATGCAGTACGCCAAGAGCAAACAGAGCTACGTCGGCGGTGCGAAACTTTGCAAACCCAATCTGAATTCATAGGTAGAGCTGCGCCTGCTACCGCGCAATGTCCAGAGCCTCTTAGTACGCCGCCAATGTCCGTCAACGATCCAATCTCAGTCCTGCCCAGGGCTCGATACAAGGAGCAGCACGAAGAAAACTTCCATCGATCACTGGAATACGTGCACATTCAGAATAAAATTCTTGCGGCTCTCGTGAAGCATGACACCATCCTAACAGCCAGGGAGGCCTACAAATGGACAAGCCGCATCGGGTGTCCGGGCATACGGCCGCAACCGCTTCAAGCCCTCAGACTCTGCTATTACATGCGATCGCTCGGCTACGAAACCTATGCCCACGTCAAGGCAGATATCGATCCACGTACCGCACGCCAAAGAGCCATGCTCCAGTTACTGGTCGCCAATGCAAAGAGCGAGGAGCGCGGTATTGGCCACGATCATTTGTACTGGGCGCAGAACCTGAACACCAATGAAGTGGTCAAGAAGGCATACAAATTACAGCGCCTAAACACGCAAGCCGACAGCGCCGGGGGAGGAAGCGAGGTGGTTGTTGAACCTGATGGTAGCATGACACGGTTGATCAACTAGGAGACTGATCAGCAGAACGATCAGTCCTCGTCGATGCGTGGCAGACAATCTTGGACTGGACACTACAGATCAAATGACATTCGCGACGGAGATACCGAGCCGTTACGGCGAGAGTTCCAAGGGCCCTCAACGAGACGAGACCAGCGAGCAACGGGACGGACGACCGCACGAGCGCTCAGCACAATTGACGAAAGGGCCGAGATCGAGATGGACAACTTGTTGCAATTCGACCGAAACCCAGCGCAAGTTGCGCCCCTCACTCAAAGGCTTTATATGCTAACGCTTCGTTAAAGGGCCATTATGAATGATGTACGCCACTTTCTAAGACTGGACTATGCGGGTCCCGGTGATGTGGCGTTTCCAAGTCAACTTTTCAACATAGAGGCGTGGTTCGGACTTGAAGCCTGCAGGTACTGGCCAGAGGCAGACGATCACTACAGCTTTTGTTGCCTGTTGTCGACCAATCCGTATCGCAGGTACAGAACTCGCCAACGACGACATTCCATATGATCATCATTTGGAGAGTCTATTGCGCAGGTCTTGATGGGAGACGCACTCTGTGAAGACCTAGCATAGGTGGACTGAAGTGTGAGATGGAGATCTCTCGAACGTGCGTTAGAGGCATTATTGTCGCATGTCGCGAGTCGTTTGTACATCGTCCAGACTGAGTCTTATGACTCTTATCAAAATATCAAAAGGGAAGTCTACTTGACTCTTCAGTTCAACGGTCGCTACATCGCCCCCCCCCCCCCCCGCCATAGACATAAGCACAGCTTGCAGCAGCTGAGCTCCCTTCCTGCCTTTGCACCTCTTACACC